>CACSLK010034108.1:6577292-6587829 GCA_902706635.1 Striga hermonthica | reverse complement strand
AATAATTTATAATAGCACATCATATAATTATTCTTACTTACCAAAATACCTCGTATGTCATCCTAATAAAATAGAAATCACTTGGTAAATCAAATAAATAAAAAATAAAAAAAAATATATGCCTATTTTATATTATCTTACAGCTTAAGAGAATGCATGAATCACTGAAGGTCTAGGTTACAACAACGGTCAGTGAGTCTCAAATCCTTATCCTTCCGTGGTCCTGTTCAACACTTAACATAAGTGGTAGTGTAATCCTTTAGTCAAAGACCAACTGAATCAAGAATACACTACAGTGTTTTTCCAAGAGCGGTCTCACTGCCTGTCTAGACTGTGAATGAATAGTTTAGTCTTATCAAGAACCGATAGGTGATCTTTCTGTTCGAAACTCTTCGAACCACACTATCTCAATATAAGACATGGAGTATGATTTGCATATAAATAAATAAACTGCAAACATATGTACTTTGACCGAAACATGATGGCCAGATCAAAATGGAATTGATAGAATCTGCAAAACATAGCTTTTACAGCATACCTCTAACACCAAGGTGTTTAAGAAAACACCCCAACCAAAAGCTTGGCTCAGGTTCCTTATTCTCACCCAATGTTCCTTGTTATGTTAGTATGTTTCCTAGATATCCATCAATCTAACCTTTGTTAAGTCATAGTTTATTGTTGTTGTCACCCATACCCTCGAAGAGGCTCTCGAGGGTTCGAATCCCTCAATCTCTGACCTCGAGGCAATGAACAAGGATATGGTCATCGAAGTAAAGCGGCATAACAACCCGAAGGCTGAGTTGACTGCTGAAATGTCCAAACGTGATTGTCTCTACCAGGACAAGGTGAAAGCTAAAGAGAACAAGCTCGTGGTGTGTCGCGCTTGTTAAGTGGAAGCTGAGACCAAGCTCAAAAATTCCGTCGACTAAGTTGTTGTACGCAACTGTCGGGAAGGTCTTGAGTCTTTCTTACGCACCTCTATTGGTGAGGAATTCCTCAACTCCTACCATGAACATGTCGTCGGGGATTTCTGCATGTCTCCGCAGTTCTTGCATAAACTTGTGCCAGTGGCTCAGGAGTTTATGCAGATTGCCATTGATGAGATTAGTTCACAGGTCGATGCCCAAGGCTTTGAAAGTGAGGTGGATGTTAAGGCCCTTATCAAAAAGCAGTCAAGTTGCCCCGCTGAATTTTGGGTGACCCCACTCTATTTAAGGAACACAAGTGGTGGAATAAGACCTTGAGGAAGTGCTTGGTCAGGACTGCCCTTGAGAAGAATTTGCTCCCTTCACCGTCAGTCATTCATGCCCAACCTCTTAGCCTGATCAATCCTTAAGGAACACCACTGATCGATGACGCTAATCTTTAGACCTTGTGGAAGTGCTTGGTCAGGACTGCCCTTGTGAAGAATTTTCTCCCTCCACCGTCGGTCATTCCTGCCCAACCTCTTACCCTGATCACTCCTCCAGGAACACCACTGATCAATGACGCCAATCTTTAGACCAACTCGGCAGGGACCTCGATTCTCCCTCTTGATGATGCGAAGACTAATCCTGTCAACCGACCAATCTCTTCCGTAAATTCTGCTTTTTGAAACTTGTTATAAGTTTTTATTCTTGTTCAAGTATTTTGAAAAAATATCCATGTTACGATTTGAATGATAATTTTCTTTTATGGATCTTGGTTTGTTGTTGAAATGTATGAATTGCATTTGTTGTTTGATCATTGGTTGCCCCTTTAGTCATTAGGTATTTCACCATGCATGACTAGAATTTGACCAAATTTTAACCATTCGTGTTTTCAGCTTATAAACTAGTGTACCTCACATATAAGAGTGAGCGTGTTTCCCAAATTTACCAAGTATTTTACCTAGATTTGTCCAGATTTATCTCCATAAATAAACCAAGTATATCACCAAAATTAGGCCAAGTAAATTGCCAGAATTATATCGAGCATATAGCCAAAGTCCAACCAAATACGTCACCAAGATTTAGTCAAGTATATTAGCAAAATTATGCTAAGTAATCAACATACCACTGAGGGCACCACAATGTGCTTTCTTATTGGATCATCAACCTGCCACATAGGCCTCCAAAAGATTGTTTAATTATATTGAATTCGCAACTTCGATCTTGTAATTGATATATGAATGTTTGTCCCACCTGCGAGCCCTTACTCTCTTCGATCCTCGTCATCTTCTACATTAGTTAATTCGACCACTTCGACCATTTTTTTGTGTTCACACCTTGGTTTTAACATTGCCCAGCCTAATTATGGGATTATTGAAAACAAGCAACCAACCAACTTAAAATCCTTAATCATGGTGGATGTTTGGTCCTCAGGTACATGCCTAACCCAACTCAAGGATTGTTCAAAACAAGTGAACCCCTATCTAGAAATCCTTAATTATGGTGGATTTTGGTCTTCGACACTTGCCCAACCCCACTTCTAGGGTTGTTTAAAAAAAAAGTACACCAAGCTCTATAGAATTTATCATGATTGATTTCGGTCTTCGAACACTTGCCCAACCCAACTATACGATTGTTGAAAAAAAAAAATGACCACCCATCTCTAAAGCCTTAATCATGGTGGATAATGGTCTTCAAGCACTAGCCCAACCCAATTCTAGGATTATTCAAACAAGTGAACACCCAGCTCGAAAGCCTTAATCATAATGGATTTTGGTCTTTGACACTTGCCCAACCCAACTCTAGGATAGTTCAAAGCAAGCGGTCACACTGCTTGAAATCCTTAGTCGTCATGGATTTTGGTCTTCGAGAAATCGCCCAACCCAACTGTAATATTGTTCAAAACCATCAAACACCCAACTCAAAAACTTTAATTGTGGTGGATATTGGTCTTCGAGCACTTTCCCAACTCAACGTTAGGATTGCTCGAAACAAGTGACCACCCAGCTCGAAAGCCTTAATCATGGTGGAATTTGACCTTTGACACTTGCGTAACACAACTCTAGGAAAGTTCAAAACAAGAGACCACCGAGCTCGAATGCCTTAATCATGGTGGATTTTGGTCTTCGAGCAATTGCCAAACCCAACTCTTGGATTGTTCAAAACAAATGACCACCCTGCTCCAAATTTTTAATCATGGTGGATTTTCATCTTCTACACTTGCCCAACCGAACTCTAGGATCATTCAAAACAAGCAAACACCCAGCTTAAAATCCTTAATTATGGTGGATTTTAGTTCTAGAGCACTTTCCTAACCCAACTCTAGGATTGTTCAAAATAAGCGACCATCAGCTCAAAAACCTTAATCATGGTGGATTTTGGTCTTCAAGAACTTTCTCAACTCAACTCTAGAATTGTTTAAAACAAATGACCACCTAGCTCAAAAGTCTTAATCGTGGTGGATTTTAGTGTTCGACACTTGCCCAAAACAACTCCACGATTGTTCAAAATAAGCGACCACTCAGATCAAAAGCCTTAATTATGGTTTATTTTTATCTTCGAACACTTGCCCAATCCACATATAGTATTATTCAAAACAAGTGGCCACCCAGTTCAGAAGTCTTCATCATGGTGGATTTTATCTTCGACACTTGCCCAACCCAACTCTAGGATTGTTCAAAACAAACAACCACTCAGCTCGAAAGCCTTAATCATGGTGGATTTTGGTATTTGAGCACTTGCCCAACCCAATTCTAGTATTGTTCAAATGAATTGATCACCCAGTTCGAAAGTCTTAATCATGGTGGATTTTTAGAAAGCCAAAAAGTGACCTGCCACAAAGGTCATTAACCAATATTCCAATCATGATAACATCCTACTATAAAGAAGCAACATATGTTTCCATTATCACCATAAACAAGAAAAATTACATCGTACAATCTAAAAGTGATAATTTTTGCAAGCATAATACATTTTCATGTTAGCAACGTTCCATGACCTAGGTAGAGACCATCCTGCAGCATCCTTCAGTGAATATGCTTCTCATGCATGAAATTTCCCGACCAAGTATGGTCCTTCCCAATTCGGTTCCTGTTTGCCAACATGTTTCAACACATCAATTCTCTTCCATACTAGATTACCCATCTAGAATCTTTGGATTTTATCCTTTATGTTATGGGAAACTCACATTCTTTGTTTGTACACCACTATTCTGGTCGATGTCTGCTACCTTTACTTCTCGATTTTGTCCAAAGCTGTTTGAGCCTACTCTGCATTATCATACACGCTGACCTCTGGCACTCTAGTTCAACTTCGACCGATAGTAATGTCTCCATCCCGTAAGCCAAACTGAATGGGGTTTTACCTGTCATCGACCTCAGGGTGGTTCTATGTGCCCAAAGCACCAATGTAAGATCGTCATCCCTATCCCACGATGCCTTTTCTTGCCTTGTCTTCAGCCCATTCAGATGATTCAATTTGTAACCTTAACATGTCTGTTGGCTTGTGGATGAGCAAAAAAATCAAAGTGCTGCTCGATCTTCATTTTAACCTGGAGGAGACATCGAAAAAATCTTGACGTATCTATTAAACTCTAAAGCTTCTCACCCCGTGGTTGAATCGACGAACTGGTGGATCCAAGTTAATGGGTAATGATCCTTAGGACAATCCTTGTTCACATCCCTGAAATCGATGCACATTCTCCACTTTCCCTCGACACCATCATAGTATTAGACAACCACTCCAGGAATTTTATTTCAACTATATGTCCTACCTTCAAGAGATTTCAGACCTCTTGTTTAATGACCCAATCCATCTTAGCGTCGTGGTGCCTTTTTTTCTGCCTTACAGGACTCACGCTAAGGTGGATGTTGAGTCTGTGCTCGATAACCCTAGCCTCAATCCCTGTACGCTAGCAAAATATCTACAAACTCCCATACCAACTTTATCAATTTTGACCTGATCGGTTCTCATAGCTCTATTCCAATCCTAAGTTTTCATGTATCGCATCCTTTGATCATTTAGATTTCTTTCGATCTCTCCTCCAGGTTAGATGTCCTTGCTCTTTTTTCCCTTGTCGAGATTTGACCTTTCCTTCATTGATGTGGACTCAGTTGGTTGAACCAACACCTTCTATTTTGGCACGTTCGCTCTCCTGGCAATCTGTCTATTATTGCCACAATGGTCTAATAGCAACTCCTCGAAGTCAAGTGGTCGCCAGATATTACTCCTACATCTTCTCGAGCTGGATAATTCACCGTAATATGGTAGGTCCACACATCTTGAAAAGCTTTCAAACTGGTCCTTCCAAAAATAATGTTGCGTGATGACTCAACTCCAACCACAACAAACTGCACCATTTTTACATTACAAGTTGCCCCCGACCCAAGGGCAACTAGAAGAGTAATCTCCTGCATAGGAACCACATTACTTCCGTTGAAACCATATAGAGATGTCGCAACTTCCTTCAATTCCACATTCAGATCAAGTTGTCGAAAACAGTCATACAACATCACATCGACCGAGCTAACAATGTGGATAAACACCCATTTAACATCATATCCTGCCACCCCAGCTGTTATTACCCAAACATCATTGTGGGGCACATTACTCCCTTCAACATACTCAGCTTGAAAATTGATTACCGGCATTCGAGACGTGATCCCTACTTCTTATTTCTTTCTCTTAGCCGCTTGAGTATGTTTCTTTACAGCGTTGTTTGAATCGCTGTTAGTCAGTCTACCAAAAATCATATAGATAGTGCTCCTCTTGACTGTGGCCACACCTTCTTTCTCATCTCGATCCCCTATCACCTCATCTTCGTTTATCCCTCTTACCCCTTCGACCTCCTTGATCATCTCTCCTTTCTTTGTCCTCATCTTCCTCTTAGTCATCCTTCTCAAGTGAATGTTTTCGACATCTCCTATGCTCTTTATTTTTCACTAGATAATAGTAAACTTACTCCTTCAGGTGGCCTGCTCGAATCAATCATTCAATTTCATCCTTTAACTGCCTACAGTTCTCCGTCGTATATCTATAATCTTTATAGAACCTACAGTACCTATTTGACCTTGGCTAAGTAGGTCCCCCATTCCTTGACCTCGGCTAAGTGACATCTCGACCATCGAATTATTTTTCGATAGACTCTATTACTTCAGTTCTTCTGGTTTCCAACATTGTGTAATTATGATACCTTTTGCCACCCATCAGGGGTTGATCCTTCCACTGATCCTCTTGACCTATCTCTGACATGTTTTGTCTATCCCTCTTGTGTGACCTAATCATTTCTTTCTTCGGCTCAGGTCAAGCTAGTTGCTCCAATTTCGCAAACTCCTCCTCTTTTTCCTCAAGGTTAACATACTTCTTGCAACACTTTAACACCTCATCATAAGTTTGAGCTGGTGTCTTGGCCAAAGAACTTAGACACATGCCAGCTCGATGGCTCCTTATCATACCATCAGTTTTTACCTCATCCGAGGACGATGGGATCTCTGCACACGTCTGGTTGTACTGAGCAACATACTTTTTCAAATACTTCATTCCTTATGCTTTTTTTTCGAATCGATAGAGATATTATATATAAGTGCACAAAAGTGCAAAGGTGCAGTCACCAGCTGAATACAAACAGCCAACGGCTGAATACAACCAACCTACAGTTGAATAAAAAAGGGAGGATAGGTCAAGATACTGCCTAAAGCCGACCCCAACAAGGTAATACTCGGAAACACACACAAAAACAAAAACACTAGAAAAAACACACAAAATGACTCGAATAGGGTAATGCCCGAGTGTACGATCCTAACATGATAAAAAGGTTACACTAGGGCAAAATAAGGCCAAGAACCCAAAGCTAAAACACAATAATGAACACAAGACAAATACAGTAGCGAAACTACGCAACCACCTATACAGTAGCCAAACTGAGCCCCAAATCAATCCCCGAATCGACCCATCTTCAACCGATAGAGAAACAAACAGCCCTTACACCAGCCTTGCCCGAACCCGCCTAACACCACTAGTCGAGCTCGATAGAACTAGGTCTCCCGTTGTCTAACACCGCTAGCTGAACAGGGGAGCGATAGGGTGGTTCAGTCCCTCAATCCCGACCGCCACAACGAGAATGGCGCGGCAAACGAAGTCCCGCCACACCTGATAACTCGCACTCTACCCATCACCACCACGGACTTTCAATGACCAGAAGCCCAGGCCCCACTAGATAAGGTGAAACACTGCCGAAAATAGAAGAATCCGGCAGCCACTGACAATGGAGATCAAAGTAAGATATTCTTTCTCCTGGGCTGGAACAATTGCATATTGATTCCAAAATCTCTTCAAAAAATCTTCAAAATCCTTGACTGATGGCAGGAGCTAGTGATACCAATCCAGCGCCCCTCCCCTCAAAGTCGACAAGAATGCTCTGCAACTTACATTGTCCGAATACCCATGCAATACAGATATATATATATTCAAATGATCAAACATGCATCGACGGGTCGGTCGACCTGTCATATGTCAAACTCGTCTCCCAAATGTTGGTTAGTAATGCTGCCTCCAACATCTCCCTCGTGAATGGATGTCCTCGAGCTCGACCCACTGGTCTGCCATCCACTTTAGCTTGCAATTGACGCAACTGCTCAGCTATCCTCCCCAAAGACTAATCCCTCGAGGCTAATCTATCTCTAAAGCTCGACTCAGCTTCCTCAGTATCCTGCTGATGTTCGCCCACTACCGTGGTCGGTGCTGTAGCGACGTGCGAGGAATGATGTGTGGCCTACTGCACCATCCCTGTTGTGACTGTAATAGCGATTATTATCCTCATGTCCTCCCTGTTTTTCGCACTTGTTGACCTGCTCGATCTTCATCTTCCCTCAGTGATACCATCGTATGCACCATCGTTCTAGTTAGTTTGACCACGGGAAAATCTGGTATTTGCTGCGGACGCACCACTACTCCTTGCGACGCTCGAGCTTCTTGTACCTGACTGGAGCCTGCCTCAGCTACAGAAACAGCCAATGAACACCCAAATCCTTTAAGAGGCATCGGGGTCATCGTAGTCATGGAAGGTTTGGACAAGCTGGAGGAGAGCCAGCTCCGAAAGGACACGTGGTCATCCACACATCAATAAACGTAGTCTCTACAGAGCTTGTTAAGATTTCAGCCACCATGGTTACAGTTAATACAAGATCTTCAAACCAGGTCCCAGAAATGGCACCAAAATAGTATCTAAAAGACCTCCGACCAGCTAGAACGAGCTAGAAATACTCTGATCTCGAGCTAGTTATCAGTTGAACATCCTCAAACTTACAGAACTCTCGCACCAGACTTGGTCTCCGGTGAAGAGCCTTCGATGCTTAAATGCGTAAGTGTAGAATATGAAGTGCAGAGAGAATAAGCTCTCTCTAATATAATGTGTGTAATATAGAATCTAATGTAATTTGGGGCGTACCTCACTCTCTTTTGTAAGAAAATGATAGCCTGGTGCCTAAGATGGGAGTGTGAGCTGCCTCAATAGCAAGCACATCTAGTGTCCCGATGTCAGAGCTACCCAGGCTGTCAGAGACCATTATAAGGCACGAACAACTCAAATGGTGCCACAGGGTTTCGCCCATGTAAGGGTTTAATTCCCCTAAGATTCTTTCTCCTCCTTTGGCTCTTTATATTAGTTGGTCTTACCATTCATTCGATCCCCCGTCACCTTGAGATGAAGTTCCTTTGACACTGAGCTCTGTTATCCACCGTCCTTGGTTGTTGCTTCGACCAGTTGTTCACTCAAGCTGAGACTTCACCCAACCTTCCAAGGATCTTCGTTAAACCCGATGATGTACTCCGTTTCATTGACGCCTTCATCAAACCAAGAGCTTTTCAACCAGTGAAGTCCTTGTTCTCCGTTTGACCGGATGACCACTCCCGTTTAGGTCTGTTGCGTTCCTCAGTCTAATCAACCTGGTAAGATTATCCCATATCACTTTTGTTCTCAAATTTTGTGGGAGTTCAATGCGAGCTTCACCCCTTGTATCTTTGATCAGAAAAGCCCCCATTTTTTAAGGTCTTTTTTTAGGAATAGGGTCATTGATCTTGACCTGTCTTTGTTTAATAAACATCTTAGAATGTCTGCTGCGATCGATGTGCTTCCAGAAGTTGATTTTGATGATCGTACATCTATCATGTAAAGCGGTTGATTAGAATAGTGGCCCCGGTTCTAATTTATATGTTTGCTCCCTAAACATCATAGCTAATTAGTTGCATAATATTGAAGCTTGTAATTGGACCCTGGAATATGAACATTCATCAACTGACAAAGTTGAAGCGTAAGCTGATATGTTGGTTCATGAAAGGGATGCCTGTCAAATTGGGATCCATCTTTATAGATTGTCTGCACACTTTTCTGGTCAACACGGCTCCTCATTGAACTCTCTTTTTTCCAGGCATTAAGTGTTTTTTCTTGAGTTCGGTTGGGTTGATTATTCACCCACAAATCGGAGATGTTATTGTCAATCCTAGTCGTCCCCATAGCGCGGGAAAGTTTTGTGACACAGCAAGTGTAGCCAAGGAGATTGCCCTTCAACAGAGCTACCTCAAGCATGGATTCCAATCGATCCAAGTTCATCGCCATTGTGTAGGTGGTACTCAAGATATAATTTTCGAACTAAATGTCAAACAGAGAGATTTTATGATTTTAATTTTAGCAACAAGTTAAATAAAAAGTAACTTGATGTCCTAATTAAGCAAGGAAATAAAAAGAGAATAGTTATTCTCTCTCTCTCTCTCTCTCCCTCATTTAGTTAAGTGTAACCACTATCTTATTAAGTATAGTAAGTCACTTTAGTATCTAATAGACTTTTCTTATTTGAAGATGCTATGCCCTATGTTCTTTTGGTTATGTGTTGGAGACCTTGCATTTAAGGAAAAAAGGAAGTTGATGTAAGGACATTGAACATGAAGAAATTGGCTTCCACTTATAAAGATCATGGCCATATCTTCGAGTTTAAAGAAGGAGGAAAATCGAATCCAAAAGGAAGGAAGATTAAAGACTCTTTAACTTGAAGAGATTGTATATATACCTACAAAAAGACTCAATTGAAGGCTATTAAACTATATGGAGTTTATTACATTCGTATATTACATTGTGTTGTATTCAAATTTTTGTGTTCTTACACCACTAAAGAACTTTGTTAGTTTTTCTTTTTACAAATACTTTTCGTACTAAAAGATTAAATACTATTATGCCTGGGAGGGATCCATACCTATTTTGAAGTCCACACGTTCGTGGCAAGAGGATTAGTTAATAGATTTAGGCAAAATGTTGGTTAGACTAGAAGGGAGTTCGAGTCTTGTAAGTTCAAGTTGTACTTTTTGCACGCAAATCGAGCTATTAATGAAAGAGTTTTGAGAGGTAGTGGGATGCTCCATGGAGAGATTTTTAATTTAGTTGCTTTCCTCTTTTATTTTTTATGTTCAAACTCACCTGCGTACTTTACATTACTCTCCACATACATTTTACAAACTACTCGATTCAACGTCTTGTCTCACAAAGAAATGTAATAAAAAAGTAGGGTGTTGTTATTTACCGCACCCAAAATCGATTATACCGCACCCAAAAAATACATTTTTACCCTTACTAATTAAAAAAA
>CACSLK010034108.1:6443219-6454203 GCA_902706635.1 Striga hermonthica | reverse complement strand
TTAAATTTTTAAACGGTTCTCAGAAAAATCAAGTTTTCACGGTAGCATCCCGATCAGTTTTCGCAAAAATAAGTATTTTGTTTAATTATTCAGAAAATTTGCGAAAAATCTCGCACTCTGATGTATTTAAAATAGCGGGGTGTTACAAACTCACTTAAAAATTCTTTCAATTTTCCAAACGCCATCTGAGCCTACTCACTCCATATGAAAGCCGACTTCTTCTAGAGAAGTTTGAGGAATGAAAAACTCCTCTCAGCGGCTCGAGTAATGAACCTGCTCAGCCCAACAATTCTACCCGTCAGGACTTGCACCTCTCGGATATTCCTTGGTGGAGCCATGTCGAGTATGGCTTTCACCTTTTCTTTGTTCGCTTCGATTCCCTGTTCCATCATGACATATCTAAAAAATCGCCCGACCCTTACTCTAAAGGCGCACTTGCTCGGGTTTAGCTTCATCTCGAACAATCTAAGTGTTGAGAATGTTTCCATTAAGTCATAGAATGCAAGGTCGAGGATCTGCTTTTCACCAGGATATCGTCCATGTACACCTCCATATTACGTCAGATCTTCATTTTGAACATTCGATCCATCAATCTTTGGTAGTTCGCTCCCACATTCTTGACTCCGAAGGAATTTGGTGGTACACTTGGGATGCGTCCATCATACTCAGCAGTTCACAACCAGCAGTGAAGTTGACCAGTTGGTCAATTCTTGGCAGCAGGTAATGATCTTTTGGGCACGCCAGATTTAAGTCTCGAAAATCGATACAGATGCGCCTCAATGCCTGTCTCACCATTACTGTGTTTGATATCCATTCCGGGAACTGGATTTCCTTAATGTGCCCCACTCGCAGCAACTTATCCACCTCGACTTCAATGGCTTTATCGATTTCCACTGTGTAGTGTCTAAGACGTTTCACCGGCTTCTTTAGGGCATTGAGTTTATGTTTCATGACCTCGGGGTTGATCCCATCAAATCCTCAGGGGTGAATGCAAATATGTCCCTGAATTCTCTTAACAGCCCAATCGGTTGGTTTCTCAATTTGTCCTCCAGCTCCTTCCCGACTTGAGTGGTTTTATCCTCTTTCTCACCGATTTGTATCTCCATCAGTTCTCCGTGTGGCACGAGGTCACTCCCCCTCATCCGCTTCTCACTCAACAAGGGCTTCTTTTCTCTCTGATCTCTGCTTGTTGATTAGTTTTTACTGCTATCTGATAGCAGGTTCTCGGTAATTTTTTATCTCCTCGAGCCTCCCCTACTCGATCTCCGACAGGGAATTTCAACTTCATATGGTAGATCGATACCAACGATTGGAATGCGTTAAGTGCTGGCCTTGCGAGAATTACATTGTACGCTGACTTGACATCAACCACCATGAATCTTACCATTTTTACTATTCTTAAATCACCTTCCCTTAAGACGACAGCAAGCATGATTTCTCCCAGGGGTGCGACTTCGGACCCGTTGAATCCAAAGAGTTGTATTTTGGGGTGTGATTTCGATATCGAGCTCCATCCTTTTGAGACAATCATAAAACATCACATTCACCGAACTTCCCATGGCGACAAACACCCTTTGCACGTCATAGCTCGACACTTGAGCACTTATCATCAGGGCATCATTATGAGGTCTCTCGACATCTCCCACGTCAGCTGGTCCGAAATTTATCACTGGTCCATTCTCATCGACCTGTTTCACCTCGACATTCGCGTGTCGCCCTCGGGCATATGCCTTTCTCGCTTGATTTGAATCCCCTTCAGTCGGCCCACCGAATATAATGTGAATTACTCTCGTTTTTTAGGGAGTTCCTCCTTCTCTAGCCTTTTCTCCCTCTTGCAAGGGCTTCTTCTCCTTTCTCTCCTTCGACTGGTCCTCTCCCGGTCCTTATAGATAAGCTCTTTTAGGTGTCCCGCCTTGATTAGCCTCTCGAGCTCGTCTTTGAGGGCCTGCAATCATTAGTGTTGTGCTCGTAATCCTTATGGAATCGACAATACATGTCGCTCTTGGGTTTTTTGGGTCCATCCTTTCTCATCATGGGCCACCTTACCACATTGTCATGAATCTCCCTCTCCATTATTCCAATATCCTGGCTTGGGGAGCCGACAAGGAGGCGTAATGAATCGATCTCCACCCCTTGGACCATACTTTTCTCTCAGCTCGCGGGGATCCCTTTCCATCTCTAGTCGATTAACTTTTCTTCTCCTTCCTCTCGTCTCAAGAGTCGACTTTAGCTGCCTTGGATGCCTGCAAGAAATTGGCCTTCGCTTCCTCGACATTCATATACTTCACACATCTCCCTAACACCTCAACGAACGTCCTACCAGGGCATTTTGCCAAAGAGGTTCTGCACTGCCCAATATCAATTCTCTAGTCAATTCTCCTCCGATGCTTTGGACACGTCGACAAACACCCGCGCGTGTCTCGTCACATAGTCGCGCAGTGATTTACCTTCTTTCTGCTGCAGTCCCATCAGGGTGGGGTACAATTTCTCCTGGGTTTGACACTTGCGAATTGGTCGACAAAACTCGACTCTGAACCCGTCAAAGTCCTTGATGTCTCCTGATGGTAGCTGATGGAACCAATCTTGTGCTGACCCTCGCAATGTCGTTAAGAAAGCTCGACATTGGACCGGGTCGTTATAACGATGTAGCATCGCCATATTCTTAAAACTCCTCAGATGACGGGATGGGTCAGTCGACCCGTTATACCATATGTTAAGCTCCTGGAACCCTTGTGGTAAGTCGACATGTAGAATGTGTTGCGAGAATGGATGCCCCTTCGAGCTCCTAGTTTTCCTCCCCTCGACTCGAGCCTGTAAATCCCGAATTTAGGCCAACAACTATTCTAGTGTTTCGTTCCTCACCTGTGGATTATTAGTTCTGATAGAGGACTCCTCCTCGTCCGCTCTCCTGCTTTGCCTCTCATTGGACTAGGCTTGTTGCTCACGCTCAACATGTAATTGCTTGACCCTAGGTTGCTCGACCCTAGGTTGCTCGACTCTAGGTTGCTCGACTCTAGGTTACTCGACATAAATTTGTGTGAGTTGGGCCGCCACCGCCTCAACAGTCATCTTTTGCATTTCACCCCTCGTCACAGTCAGCGTCTGCTCCTCGACCTGGGGTGGTGGATTACCCCTTGCTCCACCACTCCTGCTTGCCTCCCAAGACTCAGAGATGTCTCAATTGACTCTTGCCCATTGACTCCCATGCTCATGCCCTTAACTTGGCTAGTTCCTCCTTGTGTCAGCACTGGATTTTTACCTTAAGTGGGGTAATAGGTTTTTCTTCCTCCATACGCACTCCCGACAGTGCGTGCCCTCCAAACGATGGGAAGCCAAACACTTGATATGGTGGTCAGTGGCTAGGAATCGGCAGAGTCCTCTTGTCTGTCCATGTCCCCCTAAAATCCTCATTCAAGTTCCTCTGCAACCCTTCCTTCTCAGCATCTCCAAACATATCAGAACTAGGTGCAAAGCTCTTGTTTCCTTTAAGAACTCCCCACAGACGGCGCCAATTTGATGGGTCTCCTCCTAGATCTGGAGTGGACCACTGGTAATAAGCTCCAATTAGATTGAACCATCCTTGAAATCGTCCTTGGACCGCCGCAAACACCTGCAAGAACTCAACGCCGGAAGTGTTTCTGGCGTAGAGCCTCTGACGCTCAAGTCAGTATGTGAGAAATAAAGATGAAGAAGTTGCCCTCATATAGCAGCAGCAGAAGAGTGTATGGGATGAGTAGTGAAGTTAGGGTTTAGGTTATCTCAGGAGCAGATACCTGTCTAAAGTGCCCAATATGCCCTGGCCGACTTACTTAAAATACCTAAAATACCCTGGTCGGTTCGTCTTCCGCCTACCTCTTAGTCAGCATCTAGATTCATCCTTATCTCCTAATGATTCTCGTGTTTGGAAGTCTTGCCAAGATGTGTTGAAGCACCTTGAATCGTTAGAGTCTCTACATGTGAAGTCATGAGAGGTTGACCTCGAGCGTTAAGAGGTCAACTTGGGGGGTTTTGTACGTGATAGCATTTCGAGAGACCGTCACCCTTCATATATCATCTTCTTGATGAAAAGCTGACTTAGGGAAGTAAACATGGGAGAGTCGTCTCGTGGAAACCATCTTATCACGAGCATGGTGGGTCCTCGAGTGCAGGGAAATCATCAGAAGCGAATCGTCTTTGACGAAGTCGACTTCAGAGAGTCGACTTTTCTATGGATATCATTTTCTTTTTAAGCATTGGCTTGTCGCCCGGTTGAATATTGAGCACTTGAACCGGTATTTTTTATTATGACCATATCAAATGTCTCGGAGGCTCGATGCATTGGTATGGCGAGCGCGCGGCTATGGAACAACACGAGATTTGATGATTCAGCTCGAACGTCTAATTCTGAATGCTATATTGAAATAATCCCACACATATAACTATAGTCAAGCACTTTAACACATAAAGTCACATAATCGTATAATAAAAATGTTTAATCAAACAGCTCAGAGATCTGAAAATTACCGGTTTCACTTTATAGTCGAGCAAGTGAAACTGTTCTGACGTATTAACTTATCGTGGCATTGCATAGGTCAATATGACCAGATCGGCGATATGAATTGCAAAAATAACTAATTGGCGGATGGAGTTTTGTGATAATTGATTAACAGGGATCCCATATACATCGCAAAGATCGAGAAGGGCAGGGCTAAGGGACAACCTAAGTCCTAAGTCTATCTGGTCTTCAGAAAAGGTAAAACAACTGGTTGAGGCTTGTCGTAAGAATCCATAAGGCGGAGCAACACATAGCACCAGTTGTCGTACATACCACACAAGGAGAGGATGTGGTTGATCCAGGTAATCTTGATAGTTGTGCAAGTGCTTGCTGGTCGAGCCACGGGGACCATGGCTTTTGCAATAGTGTGGGCAACCCAGGAATGGGCACACCAATTGGGATCGCAGGGGATGGTCAAACAGGTAGTTGAGGAGAAGTAATCTCCTTAGTTTCAAAATCGATGTCATCACAAAGTTGCAGAGGACAACAATAAGTGGCCGAAGGCGGATTATCCCAAATAGGGCATGGTTTTCGTAGAAAGGAAGGTAAAAAGATAAACTTTGGGCTTGAAAGTAGCAGAGGAGGAAGGAGAGCTCATGTCCTGACCAGATTAGCGGTCGCCCTCGCTAGAAGTTGCAAAATCTAAAAAAAGGGATAAAGAAAAAACAAAATAGAAGAGGATTCTGGAATTGGAAAAAAGGAAGAAAAGGCGAAAGATTGATGACATGTTTAAAGTGGAGTGGAGAGGAGAAATCAAAATAAAAATTGGGCTAACTCAAATATAGTAAATTTAAAAAGATCGGAAGAAGTAAGAGAACTTGCACATTATGGGTGATAGTTGATCGGAGAAGCAAAGGTGTTGATGGATGGTGGTTTGAACTGCAGGAATTCCAAGTGTAGTGGAACTCTTGTCAAGCGCAAATGGAAAGTAAAATATATTAAGTAAAGATTTTCGTAGAAGTGGAAAACCCCTTCAAATCGGGCTAATGCAGTAATTTATAGCGAAGTGTAGAATAAGATAAGGAGGTCGATGGATTCTGATCATAAGATCAAAGGGAGATAAACAAATCAAATTAGGTGCACTAGGTGAAAAGATGGTTTAAATCTGGCCGTTGATGTAAAGACGAAATAGAGGGCAGGATTAATTGTGTATATAATGTGGTGCACTACACAAGGCGTGCATGGACTGCAAAGTGGCAGACGACGGGACGCTTCAGCTAACGAATGCACGTGGCGCAGACGCATGGCAATAGACTAAATACATGGCGAGGTTTTAAAATTCAAAGTGTAAAAGAAAGAATAACTTGGGAAAAAATGAAATTAAGATACGATGAGTATTGAAACAACCAAAAATAGGTTAAAGAATAAAAGATAAAAAAAAAGAGTAACTAAATTCACTCTTAGATCGAGTCACCTCGACTCGCCTAGAGTGGTGGAGACTAGATAATATGGGATAATTGTTAAGGTCGAATAGACCGAGAAGCAACTGAACTAAATCGGAGTGATCATCAAGTGGAACAAAGAACAAGGACTTCATTGGTCAAAAAACCCTTGTCCCGAAGAAGGCACATGCGAAGCGGAGTACATCATCGGGTCATATGAAGATCCTTGGAATGATAGACGAAATCGCAGTTCGAGAAAACACCTGGTCAAAGCATCAACCAAGGAAGGAGGATAACAAAGCTAAGCGTCAAATGTACTTTATCTCGAGGTGATGGGGGATCGGACGCATGTTAAGACCAACTAATAGGAAGAGCCAAAGGAGGTGAATGACTCTTAGGAAAATTAAACCCCCTCACTTGAGTGAAACCACGTGGCACCACTTGAGTGGTCCACGCCTCATAACAGTCTCTTATAGCCGAGGTAGCTCTGACAACTGGGACACTTAACGCACTGGCCATCGAGGCAGTTCACACGCCCATCTTGGGCACCAATGTATCATTTTCCTATAGATATGAGTGAGGTACTGCCTAAATTACATTAGATTCCGGATTACACACAATATATTATAGAGGTCTTCTTCTCTATGCACGTCATCTTATACACTTAATCATTTAAGCATGTGAGAGTTTTACAGGTTCGAGGATGTTCAACTGGCAACCAACTTAAGATTTAGTCATTTTTATCTCATTATAGCCGGTAAGAGGTCTTTATGATACCAAAAGAGAGCAAAATAGAGTAAAGGACGAAGACCGACAACCTTTATTAAATCAACAACACCATAATTTTCAAAAATTTTATCTCCCATCTCACACTAAGAATGTAAATATCATCGTGAAGATTTTCCAAACTAACTTGGGTGACTTCGTAATAAAAATTATTGGCATAGGGCGACATAAGCTCATACTCATCGTCCTCAGGATCAACAGGCACAACATAGTCTTCAATTTTTTCTTTGGTTTTGTAACAGACGGAGCAACGAACAGGGCATATAACATCAAGAGAAGTCCCTTGCTTCGGAGTGATTTCAACTGGCGTTGAAATATCGGACTAAAAAGTTACAAGAACTGAGTCAGAGGTGGAGGATTTGGAAGCAATATATTTATCGTCTTCTGCTTTTTGAGATGCACCGGAAAGCTTGGTGGCTATTCCCATAGGGCCTTGAGCGCCACAACCATGAGAACTGTCAGTGCCGACAGAGGAGGTGTTGGTGCACGAGCAGGAGTCTTTACGACTGGAGGTGGTGGAACAGTACCAACAATTGCAATCGACTTCATTGGAGATGGCAAGAGATGAACTGTGGTTAAGGGCACATCAAATTTTGTTCCTAAATATAATCCCACACAGTATTTGATGGCCAAGCAATTCTTAGAACAAAATAAATCGTATGTAATATGCCTAATATGAGAAAATAAAAATATAACTGCATGCAAAAATAGAAAAGACAATAATTTCCATTCTTGTCCATATAAATTAGATTATGTGAGATATTTAACAAAACGAACAATTAGATTTCATGAAATATTTAACAAAACAATCAATCATGTAATACAGAACACACTAGAAACACTTTCTATGGAACAACCCATTGAAACAATGCAACTCATATATATCCCAAATCTTATGCACATAAAACCAATGCATTATTATTAGATGTGCTTTTAACTTGGTAACAATCACTGCATTAACAAAAGTCAACCCCATTACCTTGCAATTGATTTTTAAAAACTGAAAATGAAAACTGTGTAATAACATATATTTTTATTCATACTACATTATGTTTATTATGATGATGGCACAACTTATAATAACTTCATGTCTGCCACATGATCACGTGCCTTTTTACTTTTCACCAACATATCATCAACATAGACATCCATATTCCGCCCTATTTGACCTTTGAACCATCTATCCACAAATAATTGATAAGTAGCTCCAGCATTCTTAAGCCCAAAAGGCATTTTTACGTAGCAATATGCACCCTTAGACGTAATTAAACCAACCCTCCTTTGATCTTCTTCCGCAAGAAGGATCTGATGGAACCCCTGCAAATCATCCATCATGCTCAATAACTCACATCATGTCGTAAAATAGACGAGTTGATCTATTTGCGGCAAAGGGTAGTAGTCCTTAGGGAAAGCCTTGTTGGGGTCCCATAAATCTATGCACATCCGACACTTTCCTTTACCCTTGCGTACCATGATTGAATTGGATAACCACTCCAGAAATTTTATGGGTTTTATATGCCCTGCCTTCAGTAGCTTCTCCACTTAGACCTTGATTACATCATCTATCTCGGCACCAAAATGTCGCTGCTTCTGCTTGACTGGTCTTATTATCGGATCAATGTTTCGTCTATGTTCTGCCACACTGGGCTAATTCTTATGAGGTCATCCATTGAAAAGGCGAACACATCCATAAATCCCGTAGAAATGTTATAAGCTCACATCGTATGCCCTCCGCCATATGTCGGTCTACCTTAGTTGCTGTTGTGGGCCTCCCCTCAATTAGCTCAACTTCCATCAGCTCATCCTGGGAAATCATCCCTAACTCTTGCCTCCTTCCCTGCGATGATTCTGGATAATCATATGGCTTTCTCTTCTTACTTTGCGCCTCTGTCGTCTTTAACGTTACCACATAACATATCATCTAGTCTCTCGTCACTTCCCCAACCTCGTTTTCTACATAAAACTTAATATTCCTACACCACGTTGAAACAACAGCTTGAAACGCATTAAGCTAGGTCGTCCTAGAATTAAGTTATACGTTGAGCTAGTGTCGACAACCAAGAACCTCACCATCTTGAACTTCCTTGTAGGAGCTCAGCCCAATGCTACAGTTAGGCTCACCTCCCCCATGGGTTGGACCATTACAATTAAACCCATATAGGGCAGTGTGTACCAGCTCCACTTCCAAAAAATGATATCCATCGAGCTTCCCGTATCTATAAGCACCCTCTGTACATCATAACTAGCTACCTTCGGAGTGATAACCAAAGCATCATTGTGTGGAACCACAATAACTTGTACATCCTCAGCGCAGAACTTCAAAGTGGCAGAGCTGACCTGAACCATTACCTCACCTATCTCATCCATCGCCCCCTTTGCTCGATAGGTCCTTTTTCTCTCCCAGTGTGAATCACCATCATTAGGGCCTCCTTCTATCATATGAATGATACCCTTCTTTATTGGTCTGTCCGACGGATTCTCCACTTTCTTTCACTTTTCACATGGCTCACGCCCTTCAAGGCACTTATCATGACGCTCCTTGTCCCTTATAACAAACTCCTTTAAGTGTCCAGCTCTGATAAGCCGCTTGATTTCATCTTTCAATTCTTGACAAAAATTAGTAGAATGGTCATTCACGGTAATATCGACAATACCTAACTTTCTCAGCTGAAAATTTTAGCGGCAGAGGTAGGGGCTTAGGTGGCACTAGTTTTTCCCCGTTGTTCCGTAACTTCAATAATCTCCTCATGTGGAGCCTTCAACAACTTGTAGTATTCGTACCTGGGTCCCTTGAATTGGTCCTCAGCCCCAACATCTCTATGGGGAGCTCGTCGCTCGCTCTGGCGGGCTTTCTCGTCCCCCAGCTTCACCTTGACTTTATCAATATGTAGGAAATATGCTTCTACTTCCTCCATATTGGCATACTTGCTACACCTTTCCAGAAGCTCATCGAACTATCTCGCTGATCTTTTAGCCAATAAATCCCTACAATTCTCCGGTCGCAGACCACGTGTAATACCTCTGGATTTTATTTCTTCTATCGCTGTAAGGACTTCCACGCACTCCTTGGTGTATCGTGCTACGTAATGCCGCAAATATTCACCTTCTTTATGTTGCATGTTAATTAGTGACAAATTTGTTTTCTCGTGTTTTCTGGCATTGGCGAACTGGTTCAAGAATAGAGAGCTAAACCTCTCGAAGTTGTTAATAGAACCAGGTGGCAACTGATGAAACCAATCCTGTGATGACTCCTTCAAGGTAGTTTAGAAAGCCCGGAAACTGACTGCATCACTATATATATGCAGCACCTCTATGTTATCAAATGACCTCAAGTGCCTCGCAGGGTCTGCCGTCCCGTCATAAGATAAACTTAATTTTCAGAAATTATTCAGCAAATCACCTACCAATACCTCTTCAGTGAAAGGATGCCCACGAGACACTATCGGCCTTTTTCCCTGCACCCGAGCCTGTAACTCACGCATTTGAGAAGTCAACCTCTCTAGGGTCAGTCCTTCTTGCGGTGCTGCTGCGACAGGTCGGGAGGTTGCCGATCTATCATAATCCATTTCACCTTCCTCTCGATGTTGAGCCTGGTTTTGAGGCAAAGATAACTGTTGAGGCAAGGACTACCTAGTCAGTTTATTTGGAATTCTCTTATCGACAACCTGAGCTCGGCCTATTGCCTCATCAATAGTCATATCTAGCTTTGCCCTAGTCATGTGAAACATTTGATCTCCTTCTATTAGTGGAGAGGGATTTTTCGAAGAACTAACAAGCTCAAGTCCCTTATCCTTCTCCATCTGTCCTGCTCCTAAGCTTGTTAATTGTTCTAGTGTTTCTTTTATCGGTGTCAATATGATACCCGGTGCTGGCAACGTTTCCTTCAGTGTGATGGCCGCTTGTGACCATCCCTGGTTATTCCAAACCCAAACTCATTTCTTGCCCACGTATCATCCATGTCTTTAATCAGATTCTTTTTCGAATTACCTATTGCCATGATTTTGTTATTCGTCCTCCATTTACTTGGTTGGAAACGATCAGTCCCTTATCTCCGGTAGAAACTGAGTCCCCACAGACGGTGCCAATTTGATACGTCAAATTGCCTCGGACCGCTGGACCGCTCCTCTCGGATCGATTTTATTTCTTCTAGATCGCCGGTAACCTACAAACACTTAGGGGGTAATTCCAGCGCGAACACTCCGAAGCCCAAGTCAGTGAAATATTCAAAAGAAGTAGCATACAAGAAGACAAGACGTATAATTTGTGTATTTTGTGTGTTGTG
>CACSLK010034108.1:6422108-6435207 GCA_902706635.1 Striga hermonthica | reverse complement strand
TCTCACCCGTCTGTCTGACTGCCTGTACGCAGGCCACTGTGTGCGGCAGCGTGCACACGGCCGGCCCTTGTCGTCCGTTCGGCAACTTACCTCGACCATCTTGACATAACTTGACATGAGTAACTTATTTATACCTAAAGTTGTCTGAGGATCATCCTAACAACATAAATTCTGATTTAATGAAACATAATCGGCCACGGCGTGCACGGTAGGCGCAACCGACGTCCTTGGTTCGACCCTTCGACCAAACATGAACTTTTCTCGAACAATAATAAGAGACTGACCATAATACATTATTTCAAGGCTGTTGGAACATGAATCGCTCTAATAAACATGATCACAATGAAAGATATCATGATAAGGTATGAGGCGGCCCGTAGGCGTGCGCTACGTGCGCAGCCCCACTTCCTTAGGCCATTTTTTGACTAAACTTGAAAACCTCTCGACCAACATGAATTTACTAGTATAACATGAAATATAAAGATCATCTAAACAACAATGGCTCGGGAGTTCTCGAATAAAATTAGACATCACTCGACATGAACAAATATGGCCCTAACCGAGCATCACTTAGCATTTTACATGAATTTCTAAATATGAACTGAACAATCCGATCCTAATATGATCTTGATAACATCAAAAGAAGGATTGAACATGATTACCTCATTAAATGCTCGAGAATTATCGCAAGAACTTGCGTGATCCCTTGCTTCCATGCGAGTGTGCGTGCGCGGTAGCTTAATATATCTTAATCTAGCTTAATATATCTAATTCTATGTTTAGTGAAAGCTGAAGTAGTAACTGAACATTTTCCCCCAAATATCAGATTTTTATAGAAGGTAAATGATGGTGAAAAGTGATGAAAATTCTCGGCCAATGACAATGTGCCACTTGCCGTGCAATGGGGTGGCTAGGTGGCGTCCATCTTGCTTAGTCACCCATTGAAATGCTTAGTCATTTCTCTCACTTACCTCAAACCTCCACCTAGCTAAAGTCATGATGGAAGTTCACGTGAAAAATATGGAGCATTATCTCTCGGCCATTATGGCCGAGCTAATGGTGCTTATGCACGCAAATGACCAAGCTTAGTGCTAAGGACATGCTCTATGCGTGCTAATGCTTGTTTATGCGCAAATAAGCACATCCGTGCTATTATCGCGCTTATGATGCATTCATGACGTGCATTACTTGGCTAATACATGATCAAATTCCAATTAAGTTACCATTAGCACATGATCAATGAACTTAAGCTCGGTAAAATATTTATCAAGCGGTTAGACATGGATTAACTGAAAGTACATGAAATTAAATACTTAGGAAGTACTCTGAACATGACGTGAATATTTCGGAGTTAACACATAATTTACATTACTGAAATACTGGGATATTATAACATAGGTTTTGAAAACGGTTTCCACATGTCTAAATCATAGAGAAGTTCATAATGACCACATTATTAAAGCGGAAGCAAAAAGAATTAAATAAAAGACCACCCACTCGTCCTTGTCTCGTCACCCGGCAACTACTTAACTTGCATCCATGAAGAGCAGGTGGGGATGAGCACAAAAGGAATTGTAGTGCTCACCACTATGCACGTATAACACAATAATAATAATGTAAAGAAGGTATGGTCGCAGCATGAACTTAAATCAATTATTTTGTCACATCCCTATATCACATCATAACACAATATACTACCCCTGTGTACACATCTTTCATTAGCCACGGAAAGGGGATTCATTGCCCTAACTCGTGGGAGTACGTGCCACGCTACGGACACAGCCTTTCATTAGGTCTTAGGGGGACTTACCACGCAAGGGAAACAGTATTACATCGACGGGGACAACCGTACCGACAGCCGAATCGGCTCACGCCGATTGGCTACATGGTTTACATGCATACTTAGATCATACCAACCCAAATAAACGAAACACATATACGACATAGAAAGTTTTTAATAAGAAAACCCACCTGGAATAACACGAGATAATACACAAACAGGAGTAGGTGGCGAGCATAGCTCGTCAAGCACCTACAATAATCAAGATACTAAGATAAACACCTATCTTGACCTTAGAAAAAATACACAAATCATACTTGGCCGAACTTGATTCAACTAAGTCATTTGTGAAATTATATGGATATCAAAACTCTAGGACTTAGACTTGACCAACCACTTATTGGAGTTCACACAATTCCAAATAAATGACAATCAAACAAGTCACAAGGAAACACATGACAAGTCAGGTATCGATACTTAACAACAATTACTATTTGAAAACAGTGTCAGGATTTACACATGTTTAAGAAGGTGCAGCAAACCAACGAGTTAGGTTCTGAAAATTTAACACAAAATTCGTCTCCCAATACTTAGAAAAACCACCAAGTTTCAACCTCAAATTCCAAGTACACGATTTTTAAATATTCGGACAAAATTACAGCAAATACGAACATAGATTCACTACCAGACCTAATAAACGAATTACGACTTGAAACTTTAACACCATATGATACAACATGCGAATAACATCATGTAAAAATCTCAGCTATTGATATCAAATACACGAATTTTAAAACAATATTCAGCTGAAAACGCATTTTAATTATAAACCTATCTTAAAAAACAAATTAAATTCTAAAAATTTTAGGCTAAGTAATACATCATAAAAAGAGCATGCCCACAAATTTTAGGCAATTTATCACATCAGGCTGAATTTAAAAAATTAAAATAATTTCCTGGAGAATGCTTAAAACAATTTTTAACTCGAGCAAACTAAGTCCAAAAATTCTGAACATTGTACACAACATCTAAATTAGACGGAGAGACTAAAATTTCATAAATTTTGGAGCACAATTCAAATTATCATGCAATTAATACGATTCTGCCCATAAATCACTTTAATTAATTAAATTAGCTACAGGCCGATAAAATTATAAAATTTTTACACAACCTCCAACTTAACAGAGGATGTCACATATAAAATTACATGGTAATCAGATCAGCGTACAATTTATGGTGAATTTTACACATAACACAACAATTATAAACTTCAAAAAATTCATATCTCCTAATTTACAAATCAAATCGACACAATGTCAGAACCATTGTGTCCATGACAATCCTATGTTCCTAAATCCACAGCAACTAACACTTTTAACATGTTGTCATTCAATTCGCACGAAATGACGAGTTTCGCTTTTAACGTGCGGGTATTTCTTTTGTTCCTTATTTGCCATTCTGTGGCTTTCAATGCAAGCGTAAATTTAATTTCACTGCACCTTTTGTCAGAAATGTCCGGGTCAACAAAATTTTCTTTCCCGCAGAATTTTCGCACACGCAAAGTTGGATGGAGAAAGAAGCAGGTAAACACCTCTCCTTCTTTACAAAACCCCACCCAACCAATTACTCTCATTAGCAATTCTCAATTTCCCCTTCCTGACCATCTGTTTCTCCAAATTCTGTCACGATGATGAGATTTCAGTTTACCCTTGACTTCCTTCACTCCTTCTCATCTCTTCAACCACCATCGTCGGTGCCATGAATGAACGGAGAACTAGAGTCAAAGAGCAGTTGTACTAGAGCAGATCCGACACTGAAAACCTAGAGGACGCCTCTGGCGATGACACTGAAGACATCGTTGCGCCGACAAGCCGCCCTAGAAAAAGTGATACCACCGGCACACCTCTATAAGAACTTGTAAGAACTCGACTGCTACTCCTCACAGAATGATTGCCTTTTCATTTGGCCCTGAAAATCAAAGAGAAAAACCTAATCGAGATCTATGTGGTCCTCAATGAGAACAGGGACGGTGACATCGCGAGACGGGTGGCCGAGCCACTGAAGTTAGCGTAGTTGGACCGACTGGTGTGCTTGAAGGCGGCCTGCCGAAGATTGTCTTTTTCCTATTTTTTGGGTTGTCCCATTTTCCTATCCTACCTGACCACCTTTTCTATACGACCGCAACCTCATGGTGTAGTGATTTCTTTGATATTATCACAGAGAATGTAGGCGCGACATGTAAATATTCTCTCGACCGAAACCCTATATTAGTTTTGGTTTTTTTTTTTTAACTAAATAGGGGCGATCGATTTCATTGTTACGGGTTTTATTTCTTGAGCTGAGCGAAGAGCCATGGCATTGAGGTGCAAACATGTGCTGATGGGATTTGTTTCATCGAGGATTTTATGTCTGGAGTGAAGCATGGCCTTGGTTGTTACCATTTCAGGTGATTATTTTTTGTTCATTTTTGTTATTTTGTTTTGCACTTCGATTTTTTTTTTTTTTTTTTAGAGAGGTTTGAAAGTTTGGTGTAAGTTGAATTAGTATCACTGTGGGGTGTGTCCGTTTTGTGTGTCGATGTGATGTATGAGTTTGTTGGTGGAGGAGTTTGATTACATATTGAATTGAAGGCTATAGCTTGAATATGATTTCTGTAAATTTATTTTTATTTTTATTTTTATTTTTATTTTTTGGAGCTGGTGAACAGGTTTTCCCTCACATTACTCATTGTTTTCAACCAGCTATTTGTATCTCCAAGCATAAGTTCTATAAGGGAGCTCAACTTCTGGACATCTATTCTGACAGTTCGTGTAAATAGAAAAAGGCAGATGGTATAAGTTTCTGTGAATGAAAGTCGTTTTAGTGGATTAAATTGAAGAGAATCTAGGCATACACATGGAGTAAGTTCATATTATTTTCCTCCTTTGTGGTTGTGGGTGAGGTATACATGCATGTTAAGTTTAGCTAGTTTGTTGGGTTTCAATTAACTCCCCTCTTATTTATATTTCAGTATCTATCATTACATATTAAGGTTGGTAGCCTAAGAAATTCATAGTTTAATTTAGATTTGCCCTTGTGTATTAGTTTTTGTAATAATTTTGTTACTCAAGACTATGTATGAGTAATATATATATATATATATATATATATATATATATATATATGCATATTTAAATAAGACAGCAATTCGATTTTGTATAAAAATCCACAAAATCTCTCACCATATCGGGAATACATATGGAATTGACGGCGTGTTCGTGGTCATTGACTAACAAGAGAGAGGGTGGGATTAAACATGATGATAAGCCTAAGGAAAAGCCTAAATTGTACTCCTTGTGGGATGATTGCAGCTCTGGGGAAAGACAGGGGTTGGCACATATTGCTGCACCAAAGCCTAAATTTCCAGGTGACTTGCTTATGTAATGATAGTATATTCTTATGTTATATTTACATGTGCTTATCTATTGCTAATAATATTTTCATTCCATTTGATTTTGAGGATTGTCTTTTTTTTATGTAAATAATCTTAGGCCATGAGGAATCTTACAACTCTTCTCCAGAATACATCCCAACAGTTGAAAAAATAAACTCTTACAATTTCATGTTTAAAGAAGAGCGACCTAAGTTTATAACGAATCCTCTTATATTTATGATTTTTTTTTTCAAGAAACTCATCCACCTTAGGAGTTTGATACACTAATCTTTCCTGTTTGTCTACAAATCAGCGTATCGTGCTCATGACTGCCGACAGCCGACAGTTTTGGGCGAATAGCGGTTGAGCTGAGATCTGTAGCCCGGCAACAATGAGCATCGAACGACACTGTGTTTGACGGCCTTTGAAGTTTGTTGGAGCTCGACGAAAATGTACTGGAGCAGAAGGTTTGTACCTCACTTTCCACTTTGTTGAATAACTTGCTTTCAATGCTCTATAGACTTTCCTCGAGCAAAAAGGTATTCAGATCCAATCCATGATCCCTCACATTACAATAATATAAACATGTTTGGTATTTTAGTTTTGTTCGCTGAGTTTGATCTACACGCATGTCAGGCCTGCTTGAGTTATTTCATGCTATGGATATGTGATTCCGTATGGCCATTTGAAGTGATTGATGGAGTTTAATGGTTAACAAATTGGCGTTGTTTTGTGTTGTTGCAGTATATGGTTTACATGTATTTTTTATTTCAATTTGTTGTTTTGGATTGTTGGTGTTTGGAGTAGTAATTTCGGTGTTACTCTACTTTAATTTGAAGCAGTATGTTAGACATAGATGGAGTTCTATTTAGAACTCTAATTAGCACAATGTTCTTATTAGCTTTCATGTGTTTCTTTTCAAATTTTTAGGATGAATGTAATGAAAGTGTAAATAAAACAAAGGGAAACTCTCGGGTGTAACAATTGCTTATGTGATTTTATGAGATTTTACTGTAACATTAAATTAAATTTCAGTGGCATGCATTTAGAATTGATGTTTAATATATGTCGTTTTAGAAATTGCACATTAATTAAAAAATGTATTTTTTTATCAATAATAATAGTGAATATGAAAAGACGTAATGTATTTATTAGCTAAATGAGGGTAATAATGGAATGTACAGAAGATCCAAAACGACATTTATTTGGTTAATAGTTGATAAAACTAAAATGACATTTAAAAAAAAATAGGAGGGAGTACAATGTTTATATTTGTATATTTTTTTTCTTATTACATATCAGTATCTTGTGTCTTTCATTTGTAACTCGAGGAGCAACAATGTAAAGTTCAGAGTTAAAAGCCTAGCGAGTTTGGGCAATTGTGGTGACGACACGTGTCCAATTTCGACCCTTCCTTTGGTCGACACGTGGCTGTGGCTTTTTTTCCTTCATTTGGCCAAAACGGCGCCGTTTAGGTGCCTTCATGCGTTTTAGTTCACAGTGGCGATTGCTACTGTGCTGCTGTTCAATTGTCTACAAATTTACTTTCTCCTCAATTCCCGCACACGCAATTTTCGGATTTTGCGGGAGCAGGTGAAGTTAGATTTGCAGAGAGCATGTAATGGCTTTCTTCACAAGATTATGGATGTCGCCAGTTACAGATGCCGCCGGAGCTTTATATTCTACATAGAGGTGAAAAAAACCAAGAGTTTTCTTAGGTAAGTGTTCTTTAATAAAAAAAATGAAGAATCGATTAATTCTAAGTCAACACGAATTTATCGACTTTGAAATGATTTTTTTTTTTTGTCTTTGGTTTTAGTTTTACAACCTTCCTATACAGATGCCTCAATTCTTTTAAGAAATGTGCTTCCAACGAGATTGTTTTGGTTTCTCATGATCTTGGTTATTCTGTAAGCATTAGCAATCAATTTATATATGTTCACATAGAAGAAGGATAAAATGAGAATTGTTTTCTTACACGTGAAATTAGGAATCATACTTATACTATGTTTTAAGAGATGCTACTATAAGCCAAGTTAGCTGCAAACTTATATTCCATTTTTTTTTTATTATTATTGGCTTTGTCCTTAAAGAGAACAAAGAAAGTTGGAACTTGGCAGATAGGTTTATCCTTGTGCGTTGTGTGAGTGTATGTTACATGTTTATACTGATATGAATATAGAGAGTTCATGGCAGATAGTGTTGTTTGAGTTTTGAGCTTAAGATCTTCTTTTGTAGAAAAAATTAAAAGTTGACATGGTAATTTGTTTATGAGTTATTGATATTGATAGTTCACTTTGATTTTGATTGATGTCCTGACTACTAAAAGCAAATGGTTATGGTGATTTTTAATTTCAGTCGATTTTTTATTGACGTTCCCTGCCACAACTACTCATTTTCCTCTATAAGTTCAGTTAGCTCACAAGTGAGCTGGTTGGATTGATATTTCTTCCCCCGACTTGGTATCATGCACTACAATTGATAAAATTATTTTTGCCTTTTGAAGATGATAGTCATTAATTGTCATTTAAGTAAGTTTTATGCTTGTCGGAGGTGTTTTAGAGCATCTTATAATGTTAACCTATAGCGACTTACTAATGAAAATATCTCTTATCTGGATTTGTTATTTCACAGTGCCTCATTCCTTAGTGTTTATTGCGCTGTTTGAGCCAATTGTCGGAATATGAGCTTTTTTGTGTCGGGCGAGCCGAGTTATAGTCCGCAACAACGTAAAATTGAGGTTTTGTGTAGTGAGGTTGTACCATGATTTTGTTATGCTAATCGGGAAAAAGATAATCGAATTATAAAAAAATGAAACAAAATATTGTAATATTCACACAAATAGCTAAGAGGATTTTTGTTTTTCAAAACAGAGGTTTTGTGCCTCTGACTGTGAGGAAGAGTACCTATTGGCTTGAAGAGACAAAGTAAGGTGGCAGATTCAGGCCCCGCAAACGACATAGATCTACTAGAGGGTAGACGAGGGGCCGTGGGGACAAGGTCGAACCCAAACTGATTGCCAAGTTTCCTCTGGAGCGGCATGGCCTCTATCAGGAGGTAACTTTTGTTGTTTGAGTTGAGGATTTTTTTTTTGTTTTAATTTATGGAAGACCTTAGAGATGCTAACTAGGTGTTTGATGCAATGTGGCCTCAGGTTTTAGTGTTTGGGCTTGTTATTTTGATTCGTTTTTGTTGGATGTTGTCAATATAATAGGAGTTTCTTTCTCAGAAGGTACGGACTCCGGATTGCATTCTGAAATTTTGTAATGGTATTGTGTGACATGATGCTCATTTTGTTATGTTTGGAACAAGATATTATTTTTTATCACAAGATGAAAGGTGCGTATGGGTATTTTTACACCGGGTGTTAGATCGCCGTGCATGCATGGCGTAAACCCATTTAGTATATTCAATACATATGACTTCAAAGAGCATATTAAATCGCAAGGCACGATTAACACATCAAACGAACACGAAAATAAATAACAGAGGGTTGAATCTCGATACCGTTCTCGGGAAGCGCGGGAATGGTTCGAGTGGATTGACGGGACAACGGGCTCGACGGCTTCACGCGTCTCGCTGGGAAAAGGAGGGCAGCGGAGGTTCTCGTTGGTTGCGGGGACTGCAACACACGAACAGGACGACGTTCGAGGGTATTGAACGACGAAATGCGAACAGGTTGCACGAACAGCGACACGGGGACTGCATTTCACGATGGCTCGAATCTGGACGCACGACGGGACAGGGATGATGGGTCTTCGCGAACAGCGGGTAGCGGAGGCCGCCAGTCATCTGCGCGTGAACACAGGGCCTCGAAACAGCTGCGGCACCACGTTGCCGCTGTTCTTCCCGCACGGGACTGAAGTGCTGCTGAAGGGAGGCGCGCGCAGCTATGGACGATCGTCAGAAATCTGGGTACATGACCTTCGCGTTGTTGGGCTGCAATGGCGGCGCTGAACTCGGTGGCTCACGTGCTCGATGTTACAGCGGCGGTGAGGACAGAGGTGATCAAGACTCTTCGGGGTGTTCGTTTGTCCTGGTCGCGGTACTCTTGATCGTGTGGACCTGCTACGACAATGAAGGCTCGGTTACTGATCATCGGGAGTTACAGGTTTGTGGTCTCATGTTCCTCGTGAGAGTGACGACGGTGTTCTGAGCGCGAGAGATAGGGAGAGAGATAGGTTTTTTGCTCGATGGATTTGCGGCGAACGAAACGTTAGGGCTAAGGGTCGATATCTGTTCATGACGAGAGAGAGAGAGAACAAGTTTGAGCGGAAATCTCATATAATTGGGCCAAGCTTAATACAATTTGGGCCGAAGGTTTTCTCGCAATGTGGGCCGAAAATCACGAGCTTAAAGGGCCAAAAATAAAAGTTAGACGACCACAATAAAAAGAAGGGTCGATGGCGCGGGTTCGGGTCGGGGGTTCACCTCTCGGTTTAATACTTACATTATTTAAACGTTCGCTTTGGTTCGAAAATAATTAACAATAAAAACAGACATATAAGTATATATATATATAACACATCAATATATATATTTAGCATAATTAAACATTTAAACAGTTAAAAGCAATTAGACAAACAATAATAATAATAATAATAATAATACAATAATAAATATAATAAATAATTCTAAATAATTCATAAATAAATGGGGCTTTACACTCCTTGTAATGCCGAGCTTAACTCCCAACTCGCGCCCATGTCATTTGAGCGGCCATATCAAGACCGTGAATACGTGCTAGGTTCATCCTTTATCTGAGGTGTAAATCCTGTCTTGCCGAAATATAATATTACCCTCATCTCTCTCGTATCCGAAATAACGAGCCGAGCTGACCTGTGCCGACATCCAATGAGTCGTGCTACCTTTATGCTATATCACCCAACAAACCACAAAACTTGACCCGAGCATACCTCACCACAGCCTCCCCACGCGCACCCAAGAAACTCGGCACCACCACACCGACACCTCCGGAGGAAACGACCTTCACGACACCAGAAAAGGCCGAATAAGAGGAAAACCAAGGTTTGTCCACCACCACAAGGTCGTCAGCAGCAAGCGCCGACCCAAACCCCCCGGATCATCCAGATCTCAAAATTCCACCAACTTTAACATTATCACTGGATGTCTTTTATAGTTGAATTGAAAAAGGTCACCAGAGGCGGATCTATGTTCAAGCTAGGGAAGGGGGGGGGGGGGGGCGCCCCCCCCAAAAAAAAAATAATTTTTACTATTATATATACATATATATATATATGATAAATATATTATTTTTCACATAAAATCATATACTTATATTAAAATAATTATTGTATTACACTTTCTACTAATAATTCGACTACAAATTTTACTCTTTTTACACTTTTGTATAACATTTTGTCTAATTTAAATAAATTGAATGTGTGAAAAATATGTGAAAACATAAAAGTTGGTAATTCTTGAAAAATGAGGTCATATAAAATATGGTTAATGGAAAGAAAAAAATATCAAAACTATTAGTATTGCGTTAATCATTAATGAAATACATGATTTGAGAGATCGTTCAATCTAAATTTGTTATTGTCAATGTTTGAAACTTTATAATTCATATTACACTATTATTATATATAATTTTATAATACAACTTTCTATGTTTGTATACATTAAATTCAAATCTATAATTATTAAAAAAAATATAGCCCCCTCAAAATAAATTTTTGGATCCGCCTGAAGGTCACATTAGTTTTTTGAAATCCAATTTTAATATGATCGTCCAATGTGCTTCATTTTTCTCATGCTCATAAAATGAAGCAGATATTATGGTGTGGGGTAGGGTAATCTTTGAAGTTGCATACAGTATACAAACAAAATTATCTGGTTTTAACCTATTCATATAAGAAAATTATATATGAATTGTTTTTTTTTTTTCGGTACAATATGAATTGGTTTTAGCCGAAAAGACTAAAAGCGGTTTTAGTAAAACTGTGGGAACCGGATTGAGGCCCGAGCAGATAATCATGCACAGTGTAAATAATACCCAAAAAAAAAATTAAAAAAAAAAAAGAAACCAACAAGAAGTTTCTTTCTTTTCGAGGAATAAAAAGTTGTTGAAACTTGAAAGTGGTTTTGATGAATGAAATAGGCATCAGTCCCTATTCTTAGTGTCCTGAAAATCCGGTTAAATGATATCTCTGTCCGTTGGTTGTTTTTTAATTAACTTATGTTCACAATAATTGCGTCAATTAACTATTTTCTAGCCTTCGATAATCATTTGAATCAGTGTTCCATATATTATAATGCACGAATCGCCGTTATATATATGTTTGTTGGTGAGTTTTCATGTGGAACGAATGATGCTCCATAATAAAGTCAACTTTCTATAAATAATAAGTAGAGAATATCATATTTAAATATATAATTGCTGACATATAGCATTTAAAAAAACTTATTTAATAAAATCTTTAAAAATTTTCTTCCATTTTCGATTACAAAATTTATTATTAATATTTTTTACTTCTCACATTAATACATTCTATTACGTGTAATCATGTATTTTTCTATTTTATTAAATAATAGTTATTGCTAATACCAACTAATAATAATTCACAATGAATATAAATTGCATAATTACAAACAATTGTTTCAAATTATTTATATTAACATTAATATTATCTTTTTCTTTTGTATGTCATGAAAAAATTTCTTTAAAAAGAATTAGAAAATTGTTTTAATAGCATAGTCAAATAACATTAGAATCTTGTAAACAATTATTTTATAATAATAATAATAATAATAATAATAATAATAATAATAATAATAATAATAATAATAATAATAATAATCAAACTGTTATTATCTAATAATAATAATAAGTAATTGTTCATAATAATAAAATCGTTACTTTATTTTTTCTAATGATCAATTTTTTTTAAATGTAATATGTTCATTATCTAAAATTTTAATATTAAATTCTCAAATATTACTTATAATATTTTATGTATATCTGTGCATGTGCAGAGGATATCTACTAGTTTTATAATCAAATGAAAGAATACATTCAATGAGAACTATAACAATGTTGAAAAAGCAAATACTAAAAAATATGTGTAATATTATTTAAATCATTTAATTTTTTTTGAATCATTTTAAATAAACATTAGAATTGATAATAATATGTACAACTATGTAGTTGTAGTTTTTGTAATCTGAAAAAATATTTCAAACTTTTTGTACTATTTATTTTTTTAAATTAAAATTTAAAAATATAAGTGCTTTTATTTTTATTGTGGATGTGTAGTTATTAATTATATTTTCTTAAAGTACTGGTTAATTGTGTTTTCCACTAATTAGAAAATGTATTATATTTTAATTATACAATGGATAGGGATGTAAATGGATCGGGTCGGGTACGGGTTTTGACAAACCCGAACCCGACCCGCATGTAATTTACCCTACACAAACCCGACCCGTTACCCAGTTGGTGATCTTCGGGTTCGGGTTGGGTTTTACCCGGCGGGTTAGTGGATTTTCTTCGGGTAAATGGGTAACCCGAGTTTTTAAATTTAGGCTTTACTAGATCCATCTCGTTTCATATTAAAAATAAAATAAAATAATTTCACAATTAATTATAATATAACAAACAATTTATTAACTAAGTTCGACAATAAAAAACTACAAAAAACTATTATATTATTTTTGGAATAAATAATGAGATATAATTATTTATCTTGTATAGTCAATTTAATAATATTATATATAAAAATTAAGTATTTAAATTTTTATCATACAATTAACAAAAATTGATATAAAATCATAAAAAAAAAATTAACCATTAATCAAACTTATAATAAATAATCTAATTTTTACACTATTAACACATGACTACTTTTATATTTATAATAATTTATAAATACATATATATGTGT
>CACSLK010034108.1:6409977-6421379 GCA_902706635.1 Striga hermonthica | reverse complement strand
ATATATATATTTTTTTTATTTAATGGCGGGCTGGCCCGCCGGCCCGCCCCGCCAAAGCCCGCGGCCCGCGCGGGCCAGCCCGTTTAGGCCCGCCATTTGGCGGGCCTATAAAATGTAGGCCCAACCCGCCTGTTTGGCGGGGCGGGGCGGACCGGCCCACGGGCCCAGGCCCGTTTTGACAAGTCTAACAAAATTGCAGACTCCTATGCTTTGTAAATTATAAGTTTATGCTTTATATCACCACATCTACAAATTTAGTTTTAACTATTATACTTGAAATTATCATAAACTATTTATTTGGTCTACATTATTAAATTACCACTAGTATCTTCACCCGTGCGATGCACGGAACATATTTATTAAAATATTTTAATAAATACATTAAAATATATAGATATATATATATATCATAAAAAGTAAATGACAAATAAATAACATTATTATTGAATAGATAGTAAAATTACAATATTATATGATATTACAAATTATGAAAAACTTCTTGATAGACAACATTTATAGTAGTTTTCTTTTCCCCATTGTCGTCCCCTCACATATTAATATCTTAAATCTTGTGGATTAGTGACTCGAGACACATCAACGTATAATTGACCATGACTAATAAACACCAGTCTTTTCATGTAAAGTCCGACATGGAATAACGACTGCTCTTAACTCTTGTTGATTGTCATTGCGTAAGAAAACATAAGAGTAAATTGTCTACGTTGGAACTTGAAGGGTATCATGAGATCAGATGGAGTTAGGGAAAGTCTTGATACCAATACCTTATGTCCACCATTTGATCCTGTTAGAATCTTACAATCAAACACGTGAGTGAAAAGTTTCGTTATCACCAAGCGTGTTCCATTACACAGTCCAATTGAATGATCAATGTTTCTCAACAACATGACAGGAGTCCCAACCTTTAAGTGCAATTCATGATTTGGAAAACCAGAACATTTTATACTATTTAAGAACTCCAGAGTGTGCAGGTCATGCAAGAAATCAACACCACCATCGGATTTGAATATGAGAAAACAATATAACGACACAGATTTTGAATATGAGATTTATAGCGTGAATTACTCATATTCTGTACTCAAGTATCTTGGTAACTTTGGGTGTATTTTGTTAAGCATTCACCAATAATAATGCTTAATAAAAATTGACATTAATATAATTCAAGTATTTTGTTAAACATTTACCGACAAAATTTCAAAAATGATACATTAAATTAGAGTTGTCAACAAAACAAATATTTTGTTGTCTCTCACGGAAAGGAAATATTTAGTTGACAATTTTGTCGAAAAGATACATTAATCACTCAACCTGGATAAATAACTGACGTGGCCGGATTAGATAATGACGTGACATTATAAATTTCCTTTATTTCCTACGTGGCGTGATGTGTCATCATTCTCTCTAAGTACACAACTATGCATAGATAAATAAAAATAAAAATAATCCAAAAATAAATAAATAAACAAATAATAAAAACACATCATAAAAAATAAAATAATAATAATAATAATAAACAGAAAAATAAAATAAAATCTAAAAATAAAAAATAAAAATAAATAGAAAAAATATATTTCGTTCTATTTTGTCAGCTATATATTAATAAAATATTCAAAAAATTAATATTTTGTTAATATATATTAAAAAATAAAAAAATATTTCGTTAATATTTCGTTTAATATAAATATATTTCACTAATATATATTAAAAAATACTAAAAAATAAAAATGAAATTCATTAATAATAATAATTATATATAATTTATTATACTATCAAATATAATACTTTACATAATATTTTATTTATTTAATATATATAAGTATATTAAATATAAATATAAATTTATATTTAAATAAATTTAAAAATTTATTTTAGATATATATTTTTTAAATAAATTAAAATATATTTTTAATATAAGTTTATATTTTGTGAATTATATTTAATACTTATATATATTAAGTAAATAAAATTTTATGTAAACTACTATATTAGATAATATAATTAAAAATAAATTATATATAATTATTATTATTAACAAAATATTTATATATATATTAGCGAATATATTTATATTTAACGAAATATTAACAAAATATTAACAAAGTATTTTTATTTCTTTAATAATTTTTAATATATATTAATGAATTATAAGTTTTAGAATATTTTATTAATATATAGTTTAGGAAATAGAACGAAATATATTTTTTTGGGTTTGGATTTTTTTTAATTTTTCTATTTTTTTACTTTTAGTATTATTATAATTATTTTTATTTTTTTGCTGATGTGTCTTTATATTTATTTAGTTTTGGATTATTTTTATTTTATTTTTATTTATCTATGTGTAGTTGTGTATTTGGAGATAATGATGTCACATCACGCCAAAGAAACTAAAGAAAGTTATAATGTCACGTCACTACCTCATTCGACCATGCCAGCTTTTTTATCCAGGTGGGGGTGATTAATATATTTTTTACGACCAAATCGCCAACTACATGTTTCTTTTCCGCGAGGAACAACAAAATATCTATTTTGTTGACAACGCTCAACTTGGTGTATCATTTTTGAAATTTTGCCAGCAGTCACCATTATCATGTATTCACCATTTGCATATGCACGACTTATATTGTGGGTAGTGAATAATTTTAGATTACCTTCCAAATGTTTAGGACTAATTACATCAATAATTAATCTTTATTAAATATTTTTATGGTATCAAATGATTTGGGTGTGCTTGTCCTAAAAAAACTTATATGTCAATATATATGTTAAGTATTATTTTTTTTCGTCTCCAGAATAAATCCTATACCTAAAATTTGATTATTTACTTTTTTTTTTTTGTAATTTCTTAGTTTATTTAAACATATTGAGAATCAATTCAAAATCTACACTATTATTTACTTTTCTCAATGATTATTTACTTTTCTTTTGTGATTCATAAATATAGTCTATCGCTATCTACAATGCATTTAAAAATCAAATTTAATTATGAGAATCATTAATTATCAAGTGATATAAGATACTCATTCTATATTAAATTGATAATTAATTATCATGAATGATTTAATAAATTAAAAAGACAAACATACTAATTATATATTTGTTTCCAAAAATATTGTTGATACCATTTCCAAAAGAAGCATTTACATTTATTATTAGTAACCTCAATTCCATCAACTCCCTCTTTATATATATATAGATATACTACTCTTAACTTTTCTAATTTGATTCACACAAATTCAATATTCGTGTATTACATTGGTGCTTTTACGAAATATATAATTAAAACTAAAAATATAAAACATGTTTTAATTTTAAATATATTTTTTTTGAAAAACATATATTATTATTTATATTTAAAATGATAAAATCACTTATATGACCTATTATCTTATATTTTATTAGTTTTTTAACTAATTATGTAACTACTTTGTATAGTACTATTTAACTTAAATAATTTTATTTTTCAAATTGGTATTAATAGAAAATTAATTATTATTAGAAAGATAAAATTAATTATTAATCTATTTCATAGGTACAATATAGATGTTAAATTGAAACTCGTCAAGACATGATTAATTGATAAATTATATATAAAAATCATAATAATAAAAAATAATAATATTCAATCAAATTTATAATTTGAGTTTGTATCTTTTATAGATATAAAAGAAAGTTTAGGAAAAAAGAAAGACAGGGAAAAAAATTAAGTCTTACAAACATTGTCTAGAATATAAAATAATAACAAAAATAATATAATACTTTTAAAAAGGTTTACAAATAGTCATTATATTCATAGATATTTCGGGCCTAACTATTTTTGGAAGTGAAGTAAACAAAATCCATCAAAGTCAAATGACGAAGCATGAAAATTTGTCACATATGACCCCGAAAAGTGCGAGTCTGCCACTTAGACTCAGTAAATTCGAGAATTATATATACGGGTAATAAAAGTGTAACGCCCCGACCGGTTGAGGACCACTATGAGCTCGTCCTCCTCGCCGGTAGAACGTCGAACCTGCACAAATCTTTCATACCGGAGGGATTTTCCGGTGAAGAGCCTCCAACGCTCAAGTTAGTCTTGAGAAGATGAAGAATGCATGTGATAGTATGTACATAGTATGAGAGATTTTTCTTAGAAATGAGAGACTTCACCCCTATTTATAGGGGTGAATTACCTGTCCTAGGAGCTGCCCGGATCAGTTGCGTCGGTGGACCCAGCTGCCCGGTCGTACAGCCCACTGTCTCCACTCTCTTTGCTTTAGAAATGTGTCAGAATGTGTCATAAACCGTTGCTGGCCTAGACCAATTAGCGCCCACCATGTGTCCTTCGGGCACGTTCTGGACATTTCCTTGGAGGCTCTAATGCCCGACCAGATCTATGAAGGCCGTTGAGCTGCCCATGTGGTATGGGGTAATCGATCTTACGACTGTTTGTAATCGACAACTCCTACTTTCGACCGGATCTGCTATAGAGCGGGAATTTGTCAGATACTCCTAAATTCGCATAGCTTCTGGTCTTTGGCCTTCAATGATCGATGTGTACTTCATTCGACCGGACCTGTTGGTCTGATTTATCCAGTTTATCCATTCCTCCTCCACTGAACCGGTTCATGGTATAATATACCATATCATCTAGTCCCCACCCCCCACTCTGATCGAATCTGAATGTCGATCTAAGAGTAAGCCTTTGTCTGCGTTTTTTTGGCTTCGTTCTACCTATTTCGACCAACTAGTACATCTTCTTATCGACCACCTTCTGCTGCAACCGCCAATTTGCCTTTTGAAATTCAAATCTCACCACCTGTCTGTTTTGTCGGATGCGTCTCATCGCATGTCAGGTTTCATCATTGCTCTGTGATCCGTGCTGCCTCAAATCTCGCACCCACTTTAATACTCCTTCCTTGACTGCCGTTAGATCTATCACTTTAATCCTACGATTAATATTTTTACGCCTGTTCAGTTGTCCTTTAATTTCCATTCGCCTGTCCCTATCTTTTCTTTCTGGCCTTTGAAACTTCGTGATCCGATGGTTGACGACCATCCTTTCTCATTCTCGCCTCCTATAAATACCCTAACTTTGATACTTAGAATTTTTTTTACCTTTACTCATTCTCACATTATATCGCAATACATATCTTCCTGCAACTTTTGAGCTTCTTGCAACCTTGAGTTTCTTCAATTCCATCACAAATTCATCACCCTTCACCATTAGTAAGTTTTCTTGACCTTTGCTTTGTGCATTTTCGTTGGATTTTGAAATTTTATCTTCTTCCCCCTTTTTTTTCTTTTCCATTTTTCCAATTTCGGCTTTATTCTTCCACTGTGCAATCCTAACTTCTCCTCCTCTTCCACCTTTATCTGCAAAAATTTGGACTTCTTCTCCTCTTCCACCTTCATCTGCAAAAAATTTGGACTTCTCCTCTTGTATTTTCTTTAATTTCCTTTATTTTTCTTCAGATTCTGCAACCTCGAGCGAAAACGTCCAGCACAGCGGCAAGGACATGACCTCTCCCTTTTGTTCCTCAACCCATAGCCTCTCCAGTAATTCTGTAGAGGAAATACTTCAAGTTCAGCCCATAAGCGTTGTTCGACTGACCGTTGTTGAGAGAAGTCCCTCCGCAGAGGCCATTTCTCCCTCATCGTATCTCGTCGATAATCCTGTGGGAAATATTACTAGCCATCCTTCTCCTCCACCTCCCAAGCGTCCTCGTCCACCAATTGGTCACGATGACGAGGAAGAGGATGATCCTAAAGATGTTGTCCCTCTCTCTTCCCAAGTCCTTTCTTCTTCTCAAACCCCTCTTGTTCCTCCACCTACCTTAACCATTCCTTCTTCTCCTTACCCTAGTAAAAAGACCGCCCCTTTCTCTAGCCATTCCAAAAAATCCTTCTTCCGCTCGAACCATATCAACTGTCTCGACCTTGAAGAGGTCGGTCGCCCTTATGACGTCAATAGACCTCGTGACGGTGACACGTATGACAACCCTCCTGTGGGGTGTTATACTTTTTTCAAAGTCCAATTCGACCTCGGCCTAAGTTTCTCTATCTGCCAGCCTCTGCTCGAGCTATGCAGCCTCTACGGCTTTGCCCTTAACCAACTACCCCTTAGGATTCTGGCCACATTCATCATCCCATCCTTCATCCGTATGGGTCGAGTCGACCTACAATTTTTCCATTACTGTTACTTGGCCTCTAAACAATATGGGGGCTTGTATTTGAAAAGTAGGAATAATGCTCATTTTATTGCTGACCGTTATTCCAACGTTCCTAAATGGAAACGTACTTTTGTGTATATTCAACCTGTTAAGCCTTATCCTTGGGCCGCCACCCCTTGGCTCAAGGACCTTCCTTTTGAGGTCAAAACACCTGCCCAAAACCCCATATACGACCGTCACATTACTCTTTGGAATTCTAATCCCGTTGCCTCTACCCCCTTACTTAAAGATAACCACCTCCTCTATTATTGTGGTATACTTACTCACAAAACTTATCCTCTTCCTCTTGCTCAGACGATAATAGACCTACGCATCGACCAAACTCCAGCTGACCTCCATATACAAGCTTGAGGTATTCATCCATAGATTATTTTTTCTAACACTTCTTCTCATATTGTTCTAACTTTTTCGTGTTCTGTTTGTACAGAGGGATTATTGCATAAGCTCGACCAGAAGAAGTCTTCTGAGAAGAGGGCTGCTATCAAGGACTCTTCGACCACAGCCGATAAGGCCAAGAGCACCTCCTCGATCAAGGAGGTAGTTTCTTGCCCATCGAGAATACTCATCGCTGGGATGTTGACCGTCTTGCCCAGGGCGAATATGCTATTCGTGCACTTATACAGGTATATCCTTTTATTTACATTGTCTTTGGATCAAGCTTATGCGTGGTGTGCTCTAGCTTACGTTATTTTTGTAGACTATTGCTTCCATTGTCCCTCTTCTCGAAGAGACATTGGACAGCTCTGGCCGGCCCCTCCCTGTGCTCGAGGGTGATAATAAGCGCCTCGATGAGGAGAATAAGTGGCTCAAGGTCGAGAACCAGGAGTTGCTCAAATTTCACAGTGAGTTGACTGGGCAGCTCAAGAATAACGAGCAGCAACACAAGGATGAGCTGCAACGCTATAAGGATGAGCTGAAGGACAAGGACCAAGTCTTCGAGGCAGAAAAATCCAACCAGAAGAAAGAGTTTGAGGCTGCTGCCATTGCTGTGATGGAGTAGTCCCGTAGGCCCTGTTTTTTCTCAAGGCATATCAGGAGCAGCTAATCAAGGATTATCTCAGCTCGACCGCCTTTCTCAAAGAGGCCTCGGGGATGGGGCTCGACTTTTATACCTACAACTTAGAGAAGGTCGAGCAGAAGTTGAAGGAGCAGGTCTTCACGGGTGAGTCGACTGCTACCATCGGTGAGTTGATTGTTGCCGCCCAGTTGGCCACTGCTGCTACCACCGCCTCGTCGACTGCTATTGGCCAATCAACTACTCTCTCTCCAAATAGTTTATGCTTTGAAATGTATTTTTATATATTTTGGGTGTTCCCCGGTAGCCGTATGTAACCTTTGAATCTATTTTTAGTGAACATTTAGTTTACTTTCTTCATGGTTCTTGCTTTATTTTGTTGCGTTCATGTGCATCGTTGACTTGATCCTATTGAACTGGGCCATGAGCTTTGAAAAACTAGTTGAAGTTGTTCCTGCACCTGCTTACTTTAAACCCTATCTCTCATAAGCGTGATTTGGTCGATCTTTAGAATATATGAATCCACATTCCATCTTAATCTTCTTTCATCCTTTGCCATCGAGGGAAAATATAAGTAAAGTAGATTTGAATGACATAAAACCATGAACCTACTTGATCTGATTTGGACGAACCTTGTCACTTTTGTTGTGCGATCGTTGACATAAATATGGTGAAATCGGCGTCCGGTAGAGGTTTTCAAATTCCGTGTCTTCAACAAATGTGCTCAGCTAACCGCAGGCGTGGACCTTCGACCGCTTGCCCACCCCAAGGAATGTTCAAAACAAGCGACCACTCGCCCATTCCTATCGCGGGGATGTTCAAAACGAGGGACTTTTGTCTTGACACTTGCGCACCCCATGGAATGTTCGAAACAGGGCGGTCGTCCAGTCTGGAGGCGTGGACTTTTTCGATCACCTGCCCACCCCAAGGAATGTTCTAAACAAGTGAACACACGCCCACACCTATGGCAAGATTTTAAAAATGAGGGACTTTTGTCTTGACACTTGCCCACCCTAATGAATGTTCGAAACATGGCGGTCGTCCAGCCTGGAGGCTTGGACTTTGTCGACCACCTGCCCACCGTAAGGAATGTTCTAAACAACGAATACTCCTCCACCCATATCGCAAGATGTTCTAAACGAGGGACTTTTTTTGACACTTGCCCACCCCAAGGAATGTTCGAAACATGGTGGTCGTCCAGCCCGGAGGCGTGGACTTTTTCGACAACCTATCCACCCCAAGGAATATTCTAAATAAGCGACCACTCGCCCACCCCTATCGTGGGATGTTCTAAACCAGGGAATTTCTTCTCAACACTTGCCTATCCCAAGGAATGTTCGAAACATGGCGGTCGTCCAGCCCGGAGGCGTAGACTTTGTCGACCACATGCTCACCCCAACAAATGGTCTAAACAAGCGACCACTCACCCACCCCTATCACGGGATGTTCAAAACGAGGGACTTTTATCTTGACACTTGCCCACCATAAGGAATGTTTGAAGCATGACAGTCATCCAGCCCGAAGGCGTGGACTTTGTCGACCATCCACCTTAAGGAATGTTCTAAACAAGTGACCACTCGCACACCCCTATCACGGGATGTTCTAAATGAGGGGCATTTTTCATATAAATTGCCCACCCCAAAGAATGTTCGAAACATGGCGGTCGTCCAGCCTGTGAGGCGTGGACTCTTTTATGCACCCGCCCACCTAAGGAATGGTCTAAACAAGCAACCTCTCGTCCACCCCTATTGCAGGATGTTCTGAACGAGGGCCTTTTTTCTTGATACTTGTCCACCTCAAGGAATGTTTGAAACATGGAGGTCGTCCATCCCGCAGGCGTGGACTTTTTCGACCACTTGCCCACCCTAAGGAATGTTCTAAACAAGCGACCACTCACCCACCCCTATCGCGGGATGTTATAAACAAGGGACTTTTTTCTTGACACTTGCCCACCCCAAGGAATGTGCGAAACATGGCGGTCGTCCAACCTGGAGGCATGGACTTTTTCGACCACCTGCCCATCCCAAGGGATGTTCTAAACAAGCGATCACTCACCCATTCCTATCGCGGGATGTTCAAAACGAGGGACTTTTTTTTTACACTTGCCCACCCTAAGGAATGTTCAAAACATGGCAGACGTCCAGCCAAGAGGCGTGGACTTCGACCACTTGCCCACCCCAAAGAATTTTCTAAACAAGCGACCACTCGCCCACACCTATCGCGGGATGTTCTAAATGAGGAACTTTTGTCTTGACACTTGCCCACCTCAAGGAATGTTCGAAACATGGCGGTCATCCAGCCCGGATGCATGTACTTTTTCGACCCTATGCCCACCCCAAAGAATTCTAAACAAGTGACCACTCGTCCACCCCTATCGCGGGATGTTCTAAACGAGAGCCTTTTTTCTGGACACTTGCCCACCCCAAGGAATGTTTAAAACATGAAGGTCGTCCAGTCCAGAGGACTTTTTCGACCACCTTCCCACCCCAAGGAATGTTCTAAACAAGCGACCACTTGCCCACCCCTATCGCGGGATATTCTAAATGAGGAAATTTTTTCTTGACACTTACCCACCCCAAGGAATGTTCGAAATATGGCTGTCGTCCAGCCTGGAGACGTGGACCTTTTCGACCACCTGCCCACCCTAAGGAATGTTCTAAACAAGTGACCACTCGCCTACCCCTATCGCGGGATGTTCAAAATGAGGGACTTTTTTTTTCTTTCCTAGAGCAACCTACCACTGAGGTCATACCTACAATTCCATACCGACCATACAATGAATTCCAAGCAAACCATACAAATCATCTACACAAACCATAAGAAATCCATGCAAATCATATAAAAAATGTTAGAGATATGCTGTAGAAGCTATGTTTTGCATATTCTATCGATTCCATTTTGATCTGGCCATCATATTTCAGTCAAAGTATATATGTTTGCAGTTTGTTTATTTATGCAAATCATACTCATTGTCTTATATTGAGATTGTGTTGTTCGAAGACTTTCGGATAGAAAGATCACCTATCAGTTCCTTATAAGACTGAACTATTCGTTCACAGTCTAGACATGCAGTTTGACCCTTCCTAGAAAAAGACTGTAGCGTATTCTTGATTCAGTTAGTCTTTGAGTGAAGAATTACTCTAGCACTTATGATAGGTGTTGAACAGAACCATGGAAGGATAAGATTAGGAGACTCACTGATCGTAGTTGTAATCTAGACCTTCGGTGATTGATGCGTTCTCGTAAGCTGTAAGATAATATAAAATAGGCATATATATTCATTCCTTGTTTATTTGATTTACCAAAGTGATTCTTAATTTTAGGATGACATACTAGGTATTTTGGTAAATAAGAATATTTATATTATGTGCTATTATAAGTTATTTATAGTCACTATGTTCCAGTGCGCTGGATTGATGACGTCCCCGAAATGAGCTCAGGAAGGTACATTATGTTAAACCCTGTAGGTAGACGATTGTCTGACCCAATGGTTAATGATCTGAGTGGTACTAATTTAAGAAATGAATAAGAAGTTGATTAATTACTTTGTCAGTAATTTAATTAATCAACGGATATTATATCTTACACATAGGGAGGTAAATCAATCAATCAGATTAATAAATTTAATCATGGAGGTTTAAATTTATTGATAAATTATGAGCTAAATAGGGAGAGCAATAATATTACTCTAGTGGGATGTTTTATTATTTAATTCCATTTAATAAGGAATTAGTTTTATTTCATATTTATTATTCCATGGGAAAGGGAATATTCCTACAAGAATATTGTCTAATGCTAGGAGACTTGAGAGTATTCTAGAAGGTGATGATTAGTAGGAGGGTTCTATCCTTGTTTGGAATAGTATATGGAGTATAATTATGATTCCTTGGCCTAATGAGATAAGCCCATATTTAGCACCTCCTTAAGATCCCTAATGGAGCCTATAAATACACCATGTCCAAGCTCTTGTACATGCTTAAGTCTTGGCCGATTTTTCTCATACATAAACAAGAGAAAGAGCTTCGTTCGAGAGCTAGGGAGATTCGATTAATTGCTCCACCAAGATTAATCGAGTCGGTGTTTAGGTAATCTATAAGAAGGTCTTTTGGTACAATATATTCAAACCTTCTATATACATATTTTCGTTCATCTTCCTC
>CACSLK010034108.1:5994709-6007918 GCA_902706635.1 Striga hermonthica | reverse complement strand
GTCAGGAAGGAAGAAAATCTGTCAGCTTTTGAGTTATGTCGTGTTTTCTAATTAATACTAATCTTGTTTTCTGTCCTTGCCCTTTGCTTTTTATTTTATTATTATATTTTTTTTTTTTTTTGGTACAAAGAAGAAGTTCAACAACGTTAGTCTAGAACTCGTCGGGAATAAGAAATCTCAATACTATCGTGCTCAAGCCATGCAGGGACTCTTATAGGCGGGGAGGAGACTCGATGCAGGCCAGTCGGGTATGATCCCGCCAAGCTCGTTAGGTGGTCAGCCGCAAAATTAGCTTCTCTGTGATCATGCTGATCTCTAACTATCCAATCCCGCTGTAATAATTCTTGAATCGCCTTTACCATAGCTTCATGCGATCCAAACGCGCCATTCACATTCAACACCATCCTCGTAACATATTGGCTATCAAGCTCAACGATAATTTGTCGATGCCTTGAGTCCCAAGCTAGTAAAAGCCCCTGGAAAAGACCCCAAAGTTCGGCTCCTGTAATCGTACAAGTACCGATATTCATGATGATGCCCGAGATCCACCGTCCCATTTTGTCCCGTTACAGACCCCCTGCACTGCTTAGCCCCGTTCGGCTTTCATGAGCTCCGTCAGAGTTCACTTTCAACCATCCCGGGTCCGGTGGGTTGCCCTTTGCTTTTTTACTGTGTACTTTGCAGCGTTTATATGATAGATGGTTTGAAAGAAAAAATAAAATATAAAAAAAAATGGAGTATGATAGATGGTCAACTTTGACGGTAGTTGCACTGTTGAGTGTTGACCCTTATTCGTAGATTGACCCAGGACAGAAAAATGAACTAAATGAAGGATAAAATGAAATTTAGACAAATTATTATTTATGTTTGAAGACTTGACACAGACGATCATGTTCATTTGAGATTAAGTACAACATGCCCTTCACCTAAATTAATCTAGTAGGTAGTACTATGGTAAACAATATTAAGATTATATTATAAATTATATATTTAAATAATAGAAATTATGATTTATCCATTATTTCATAATCGGACCGGACTGAATCGTCCGATCGAGTAGACCTAATCGATTTATCGAGTAGGTTAGTTCACTTGAATAAAATGTTTATTTGTGAATCGATCAACACCACTCGCTCGAACTGATAGCATTTGTACGATTTTTATATAAATTCTCTAATAATTAAATTATTTTAATATACGAGTAAAAATACATATTTAAATAAATGAGTATTAATAGATTAAATCCTTCTCCAACCAATAATGTATTAAATAAATAATAGGATCAGTTCAATGATAATCTGGTTTTGTTAAACTTTGATTTATCATACATTAATAAAAATTGTAATGCAAGATCATTTTCATAAGTACTAATAAAATGATATATAAATAATCATATAACTCATTGAATATATTTTCATAAAATTGTTCTTTTGAGCTTGGATTACGTTACATCTATCGTAATAAAGTATTATTAATATATATATATGTATATATATATATATATTAAAGTTTCTATTAGTTTCAATTATCGATTTGGTCTGACCAAACTGACACATGACCAAGGATCAACTCTAGTTTTTTTTGTTCAAATGATAGATGGTATAAATAACAAATTACAAACCGAACAATGTTCGAACGTATCCAAATAACCAGGATGAGAGACTCACTCAAAGATTGATCTAGAGACCAGAAACCAAGCAAAACAAGTAAAGGCGGGGATGCAACTACCGGGACCTTTACCCGTAACTCCAACTACAAAGGAAAGAAACCCAACAAAAGCAAACGCCTACTATTGAGCTAACTGATATAAAGAAGAAGAAACAAGAATAACCAAAAACAGACTTAACTCTTCAAGGAAGCAAACTCTTGCCATTCTCTCCCTGCACCTCGAACCACCAACTCTTCTAGCATCCACACATGTTCGAATAGCCACAAATTTCGAGATCGCCATAGCAACCATAAAATATAAGTAGATAAATGAATATCAGCTTCAGCTATCTCAAATCTTTCTATGACACATACCTGCCACACGACAATTTAAAAGATTTTTTTGTCTATCTGACTCCATTCCCATTTCACCGATGCTAGCTTCCACAATAATTTGGCCCTCCTGCACTAAGAAGAAGATGTTCAGTCGATTCTTCTTTTTCCCCACACATTTTAACAAATCAGATCAACCATCACTCATCTTTTAGCCACATTTAAATTAACAAGTAAAGCCCCCGTAAAATATTTCCATATGAAGTGTTTAATCTTCCCTTTAACTCTAAATTACCAAGTTCTGCTAGCTCCTGATTTTTTTTTTATCTGCCAAGGCTGACTCATTTCCTTCTGCTTCATCAAGACCCAGGATCTTTTAAACCAAGAGATGCTATAAGAACGGGCTACTGAGAATTTTCGATTACCATCAAGAGCCCACCTCCATCTATCAGATTTGTCTGGTGCAAGTGACTTAATGTCCGTAATGGCCATAATGTCTCTATTAGTGAAGATTTCCCATAGTAGTCCTTCATTCCAACCCAGTTCCATATTCACTAAGCAACTCAGTAACCCCAGATTGGGGACATCCTTTCAATAGCAACCGGTATAGGACTCTATTGACTCAGTTTAGATACCCAACTAGGATACTTAGTTCTAGTTAGTTTCCCATCTCCAACTTCACTGGGCAGTCCTTTTACAAACAATTGCAATTAATCCACCCATATTACATAGCCAAGAGGCAGAATGTCTCTTTTGAGCTCCAAAAAAGGAAGATATGGGGTAGTACCTGGTCTATAGCAGTTGACTCACTAGAAGATCAGGCATGGTGGTAATTCACCAGAAGGATCAACTTTAGTTGAGTCATGGTTTTGGATTGTTTTAAATATCACTTATAAGTAATTTAATCAACCTGGGCATTAACCTATTTTAATCACTCGATGGATCCAAAAAAAATTCATTATTTTTCCTAAAATATATTAGTTTTATGAACTAATTAATGTAGTAATTGTTTGTAATAAACAAAAACATATTAATATGGTAGGATATATATATGCTAATCAAATGAGAACACCCCTTAAAATGAGTACGTAAGACTCAATCTTAGTAATTCATTTTGTGTAGGTCAATATCTCATATTAATCAATTAAAAAATACACTAAATAAATAAAAAAATCTTCTTAATATATTTAAATTAATTATATAATAAATAGTCATTAATGTCATTGAACGATTGGAATTGTAACTCCACGGCTGTCAGAGCTGCTTGTACTTTTTTTTCTTGCCAGAGGATCAGAACCATCACTCAGGGCCTCCGGAGCTGCTCGTGATTCTTCTGCCGGCAGGAGAAGCTGGAATCCCCACCCGAGGCTAGTGAGAGGCCTCCGTATAGCCATTGGCCGAATGTTCATGTAACACCCCGCCTACTATTACTAAAATCAGAGTAAATGTTTTGTGTTTTAATTTTAAAAAACACTTTTTTAATTTTCGAAAACTCTTATTAACTTTTTCAAAAACACTTAATCTTATCTTGCAGGATCTACACTTACTAGCTTTATCTCTTTATCTCTTTTAGACATTAGGCAATTATGCATCTAACTGTACACTTACTGTCTCCCGAACTCTGGGTCGGTAAATCGTGCATGCATCCAAAATAAGTCCATTCTCAAGATTGGGTACCATGGAAAAATATTGGATTTAAACATGCAAAGTCTAATGTGTCATGATCTCATATGTATCTGATAATGCAAAAGTTAATAATAAAAACGACAAAATATATACACATGCTCAAATAGATCGCATGGCATGCTTCGAACATATCTACTTAATTTGACCACCACGAAAGCTTGCTCACGCGCCATGCTGTACTCCGTCACCTAAAAAGATAGATAGTGGGGGAGTGAGCATAAAGTCCATGTGCTCCGCAGAAACCGGCATTGAATATACAATGAATATAATAACAATATTATGAATAAGCATACATGCAACTAAAATGAACTGAACTACTTACTATTTTCCTGCAACCTAGGTCACTTAATCATGTGCACACTTCTATGGGATAGTTTAACACACTGGGGCTCCCACTAGAACCTGGATTAAGGACATTGGGCCTCCCTCCAGGCGATTTAATTGAAGGACTTAAACTTGTAGGCCACTACCCATACTATAATGAATAGTACTTACACACATACCTCAGACAAGGTAAAGCAATTATATACAATGTGATACCCAGTATTGGGTCCCCACCTGATATGCCGAAGTAGAATTGCTGGAATGCTTGTAGCTGGCAGAGGTTCGGCTCTAATAAAGCTACAAAATATTTAAGCAAATATATTTTAAGTATTCAGCTCAACTTGAAAAACTAGGTTCTTAATAACTGATCTTACTAGGTTCACTCGCCCAGTTTTAAACTCATTTAAAACTCATTATCTAGTTTAACTCTATCGGCTTGCCGATTTAATAAATTTACGAGTTAAGTTAAACAATTTATGTCTTGAGGCTTTCTGGGGTTCTCAAATAATACTAAGTCTGGAATCAATTTCTGACTTGATCATGATCTGACTTGGTTCGAAAAAATGCTCAAGTTCCAACTTGCTCGGAACTTGAATCGTAATACCATGAATCGTTCGGGCTTACTCGACTTGTATGACTGAACTAGACCGGCGGCTCGCTCGGAACCGGCTAGTTGCTCAATGGTTAGATGTTGCCCAGCTTAACCATGGTTAGGGTCCGACGCGGCAACTCACGCGTACGGATACTACTGACACGGCCTAGCCAGCACACGGGTTCAAAGGACAAGCCTCGACCATTGGTGCAGGGGCGCGCTAGACCGGGGCACGGAGGCGTTAGCAGGTGGTTTGCGTATGGTACGTCAGCGGTAGTTGGTACACGGCACTAACGGGCATACGGGCACGGGCGAACAGGCGCACGAGCGCGAGCAGGGCGCAACACGAACGGACCTGGTGCACGGGCACCCCTTTGACGGTCGTTGGCGATGGCATGACTCCCAATGATGGCAAAGGCACGGAGACGCGCGCATACAGAGGTGCGCTGGTTAGGGCTTGGGCCGGCAGCTCGTCGGTCGGCCTACGACTTTTATGGCGACCCTTAGCTCATTATATTCCTTATGATATCTAGAGTCCATCTAGGATAGGGTTACTCGGGAAATTATGCTTGCATTCAAAATTTAATGGGTGCTAAAAAAGGAGCAAAATTAGGGTTTTAATTCTCATGTCATCCCGAACTCACTTTGAGTTGAACCTTTAATCATATCTTCATCACTATTTATAAGGATCTTAGATCTATCAACTTCAGTTATATCTCAACATTACACGTATTCTAAAAATTCACAAAATCAAGGCTACTGTCCCGATTTTTAAACTATATCAAATGATCTCCAAAATTCACCAAATTTTAACCACAGCCTCAACATATTATATATGAGTTTTGGTTAAAATATCTCAGCAAGATTAGTTCTATAACTTGTTCAACAAAAATCAACCATTCTAGCTCTAGACCTACAATTTTGGTTCAAATAGCAAATGGTATCCAAAAATTCCCAAATTTGAACCTCAGCATCAAGAAATGATTATAAGATTTAAGGAGTTGTAATCACAATTTTATTTCATCTACAACTCAAGATCTATAAATCATGCATATAAACTCAAAAAAAATCTAGATCTATTCATTCCTCATCATTTTTCATGCTTTAACATTTTTTAAATACTTCATTATTCATATCTAAGTCATTGGAGGGTGTTCTGGGAATCTTATCTTCTTCGGGACTCAAAAATAAAAAATAGGAAGTGGCTAGGGGCTTGTGGTGCTTGCTCGCACGTGGCTTGGTGCTCGGGCGGATCTCGGCTTTGGCTTGGATATGAGCGAACTGAGGGATGGGCCTAAGGGCTTGGGAATTCCGATGGTCGGTTGATCATAGCCGTCTATCAAACTACATAGGTCGATGAGGATGTGATGTTATGAGTGGGATTCGATAAAGGGCTCATCATTACGACTGGCGTTGATGACCACGTGCCTCAAGATGATAACAGGCATCATGCACAACGAATAAGCCAAACGAGGGTGTGATCCACTTGCCAGAAATTTTAGAAACATTTTCTTGGCCGACCTAGGGGAGCTCGTCCTGGAAACTGAGGGACTAGATAATATAGCACTTAGAATATTTGTAGAAAGATGAGGAAACAGACCGGCCAAGCTAACCCCAAAAGCCAAGCGGTCTATTAATAATCAGCCAGCAAAGGTTAAGGGTGAGCTCGGCCCGCTGCGTTCAGGAAATCGGTTGATTGCCAAGGGAGAGCTATTGGAGAATAGGCACTGTGAAACCTTTGAGGAATAGTTCGGCAGAATCGAGGAGAGGCCGGGCTATTGGGGGTAGGAGCGCCAAGCTGGTGTCCGTGCTGCAGAGTGCACAGGATCTATTGAAAGAGATTGAGTACGAGTGAAACTCTGACATTGGTTAATTTGTGTAGATGGACAGAAAGAGGGTTCTATTGGATCTAAAAATTGTTAGTGTTATATACTGAAAGCTTGGCATTAGATGATGTTACAATTTTACCCTTTATGAATGAGAAACATGTTAGATTAAATAAGTTCTACGTTCTGTTGTTCTGTATTAGATAGTATTGGTCATCATCGGGCAAACCGAAGATCATACTATCAGTAACTCACGAAACAAGAATAAGTGGTTCACAACCTAGATGGACATGAACACCCCATCAGAACGGTTGTAGTGTCAACTGTACCGTTTGTCTTGACCGATTAGTTGCATTAGTACATTTATGTATTAAACAGGATCCCAGAGAGGAGCAGTTCTTTTTATACTGATCGTCGTAAACGGACTAGGCCTCGGTTACTTACTGCATACTCTTAACCCGTAAGATATTAAACAGGCATATACGTGTAGTACTTATTACTTTGATTCACATGGGTGAGGATTAGTGAACTGGGCCAATAGACCCGCTGTCTTGGGTAATATTGCTGCATGTAGGATGTGCTGTTAGGATATTTACGATCACCATGCACGTTAGTTTGATGATGTCCAGAGTGAGTTCATGAAGGATTATTATCCTAAACCCTGCAGGTGGATTAAATTTTGGCATAATAATAATATTATGAACGAGCGCTAGCTTCGGTAAAATAATAATAAATTAATTTAATTCTTCATTGTCTGTAATCGAATTAACTAATGGACATTATATCTTAAACATGGGGGGATAAATTGTGTAATTATTATTGGAGTCTCAATTATAAATTGGGCTAGGAAAAGAGAGTGCAATAATATTATGTTGGTGGCCTATTTAATATTATTTAATTAATTAAAATAAGTGGCTTTGTTCACAAGTATTTTAATTAATTAAGGAGCCTTAATCCTAATCTTCTAAGGATCCCTACTGTAGCTCGATATATACATCATTAAGCTCATGAGAAGAGAGTAGAATTCATCAGTCATGTGATACACGCACGCCATCTCTCTCTCTCTCTCTCTCTCTCTCTCTCTCTCTCTCTCTCAGATCTCATTCGAGCTTTATCTTCTTCTTGTTGTTCCACCGGTACAAGATTAAGAGGTGTTTGAGACATACAGTAGAAGATCTGTAGGTAAACTGAGACGAAATATATTTTATCATACAGAACTAATCAGAGGTCTGATCAAGGCGTGCAGCTTACCCAGACGACCATCTCGATGAGATCTTTCCAACGCCGGCGAGATTGCCGCCGTATGACGCCGCATGCGACCTCACGTGCCCTTATGCGCCACCGGAAGGTCCCAGGACTCCAAGCTTCTTTTCATCCATTTTGCACCCGTTTGATCCGGTTTTCGGTCCGATCTTGTTCGTGCAACCTGTTTGTCCCATGTTTGTGTCTTTATTTTGGGTTTATTTTCTTTATATTTTCCCCACTTGTAGGATTTTCGTAGTTTATTTGGTCCAATTATTTGGTTTTGTGTTTTTCTCTTTAGTTTAGTTTTGTTCATTTTTTTGTTGTGTTTTGCTTCGTGTTTTTCTGTGTTTGTGTTTTCAGGAGGTAGGTTGTGCCGGTCGAGGATAAGACTGCTTGAGTTGAGACCGTGATATCTAAGAATACCAATTGTCGTGCCCAGAACACTGAAGAAAGGACCAAGAAAATAGACTGAAGAGGAGCTCAGCATGTTTCGCGACTTTCGAGTAAATTCGCGACTCGCGAGATGATCGTGACTCGTGGGATTTTCAGAGACGAAAGAAGAAGTTCGTGAGGCGAGTCGCGACTGGCGAGTCATTGTCGTGTCTCGCGAGATGTAGTCGCGACTCACGAGACAGGTCACGATTTTCCCCAGAGATTGAAGAAATTTGACGACGCGCGACTCGCAACCTGGGAAAAGTGGAAGTCGCGACTCGCGACTTACTCGGCGCGAATTTCAAGGATGGGATTTTTACTTCAGAACTTCAACCTAGAGATCATTATTGACTTCCAGACTTTGTTTTTACGCTTTTTCTCTCTAGAAACTCATTCCTTTTCGTGCTCTTTCTCTTTTGATTGGATTTGGAGATTGAAAAACTCCTTTTTCTCGCTTTGGATTCGGATTGTTCATTGGATTTGACATTCGGGTTCTCATTATTAATCGTAAGTTCCTTTTCCTCAATTGTTTTGTTGATGATGATAGCTTGGGGTCATATGAACTTTGATGTTGAATTCCATATGAGTAGCTAAATCCATCGCTAGGGATATGGGATGATTGATTAGGTTCAATTAATGATTGCTTGTTCTTGATTGCTCATGTCTATTAGAGTTGTGTTTATTCGAGGGTTAGTAGATTGATCAAATTTCTAACCTAGCTAATCAACGTGTATAACCGAGAGGGGAGACGTTGGTTGATTTAGGCTTGTTTAGGATAGACTTGTTCGGAGACGTATTGTCTATGAGTTGTTGGAATTGATAGTTGATCGTGTACGTTCACTCTCTTGTTACAAAGAGTTATTGAGAGTGAGCCTCTGGACGAGAAATGATTCAAGTCCTTTAACAGAGCAATTGATTGTCGATAGTTGTGTTAGAACCGAAAGCAATTATCCCCGATCTTTAATCACTGAGTAAACTTATCCTGCTATTTAAATTTCTTTTCATTAGCTTTAAATTCTTAGTGGATAATTGAAACCCAAAAATCATTGAATAGAGTGTTTAGAATTTTCTCTTTTTCATGATCAAATAATCGTACAATTGAATCCGGCTAACCTTCTTTGCGATACGACCCGGGGAACAAATCTTTTGATTCTACTCCGTAAAAATACTGACAACACAACACTAGGATCCATTTGCAGTCAACTTTCAATTGGTGTGCTGTGTACGACCATCCAAAAGATCAGCCAGATCGCCATAAATTTTAAGCCGTAAGTTCTCTACGCAAACCTTTAGATCCGTTGCGCATAGGTTTATGTTTTGCTATTGAATTCGTGATTTGTGCATAACGAGATCTTCATAGATCCCAACAAAAGTCCCATAATGCAGGGACTCTTGGGCCTATATAAAGGACATGTTCCTTCATTCTTTACACGACACACAAGCATACTTTTTTTATACTCTACCATTTCTCCTAAAAAACCCTACTTACATGAGTGTTGAAGTGTTCACGTCGGGACCACCCCCGACATGGTTTGCAGGCACCGGCGATCGAGAAGACATAACCCAGTTTGAGAGGAGAAGTTGAGTGGTCTCCGAATTCGTTGTGTAACAAATGGGTAATAAAAACAACATTCCATTTGAATACGTTGTACAGATATCAATATACTTTTATCTACTTCGAGAAATTTACTTCCTTTATAGGTCGTTGACTAAATAATATCACAGTTACGTGTACACAAAATTTTCATCAAATTTATGTGCTTATGTAATTAAAATAATGTTAATAGGTCAATCGGTTAAATTTTTGGCCTGATTAACCCTTAATGTGATATTAAGTATATTTAAGTAAAGAAATCACATGTTCTCTCTTCATATCTCGTATATTAGTGTAGACCTTCATTCTCACCAAAAGAAACTTCATCTCTCTTACAGAATATCGAAGCCGAATCTTCGGCCGGGTGTCGTGGCTAAACAGATCGACCGAAGACGTGGGTAATCGTTGACAACATTTAAAGGCAGAAGACTCGGTGATATGAAGCAGAAGGAAGAATCTAATCCAAATCTCCAGTTGAATCTCCAGCCGACATCGATCCACTGCCATATGAAAAAGAAGACTTGGCCATACAAACCGGACGGCTGCCACTTCACATCCCTCCCCTTCATCTGAAAAACTCCCGGCGACGCCCTGGTAAAACTCCTCAAGAACCACCTCTCCATATTCTCCACGAGAGCTCAATCGTGCGCCTCCAGCGGCATTCCCCAATTTTTCCGCGATACCATGCAGTGTCGTCTCGAGGACCGAGGCATCATTCAGAAAATCAAACAAATAAATTAAGGTGCTCGACGACACCAAGAAGAAGAGTGTCATCAAATGACGACGATTTTGCAATCATTCAGTAGTGTGTATTACGAACGAAGACATTCATAGAAGGAAAACAAAGAAAGCAAACCTTCAAGCCCCGAGCCAAGTCAAATCTCGATTGTTTAGAATCTCAATATTTTTTAATGTAAATGTGTATTATGTTTATCCTGTTTTATAATTGTTTATATGTTTTTTATCTTATGTATTACTACATTCGATTTAGGTTTTTCTAGATATTCAGTATTGTGTATTATTTTTTTACCCATTTTCAGAATTATTTATATTTTGTTTATCTATGTATAACAATACGGTTAATTTTTACCCGTTTCAGAATTGTTTCGGAATTGTGTATTATTTTTTCAGCCAATTTTCTTGTTTAATTTGAAATTTACATATAAAAGTCCAAAACATGGTGGGTCTTATGAATGAATATTTATTGTTTAACTAACGTTTATGTCAAGGTGTATAGACGTCCTGGCCTAAATCTTCGACTGCACCAAGTTTTCTGGAGTTGTTTATTTTCCAATTTATCTTCGGTATACTTTACAAGTTGCTAATTTTTTTCCCAAACCGAGCTAGTACATAGGAAAAAATTCAGGAGAAAAAAAAGAAAAAAAAAAATGAAATTGATATTACCTTCATGATTTTTATGCGCAGCATATAAGGCACGACAACAGTATTTTGTAGGTTGTTTGATTTTTTTCTCTTTCTGGTTTTCAAACCCAGCTCGTGTCTGATCTCGAAAGAAGAGAAGCAGAGATCATTTTATGAGTTTTTGAAAAGATCGAACTTCTCAAATTCAAAATGGTAAGTGTCATAGTTTGGAATGTTTTTTTTTTTTCTTTTTTTGAATAAAAATCATTTTGTAATCGCGTCAGTTACGGATATCTTAATTAGGGGAGATTTATTTGGGATGACTAAAAGCATTCGTAAAATTGAAAATATTATATTATGATGACCCTTATTTGTTAAAAGATTTCTGTAATCATAAATATGTTTTATAAGAGATACACGTATGTAAATTACCCATCCCCTCTATATATAATTCTCGAATATGTTGAGCCTAAGTGGCAAACTCACATGTTTCGGAATCCTATGTATCAAAATTTCATGCTTCATTATTGGGCTTGGATGATTTTAATCTAATTTCAATCCAAATTATTTAGGTCCAGATTACCATAAATATGTTGATTTATTTATGATCATTTTAAATGTATGAATTGTATCTTATTATCTTTTCTTATTATACCATTGAACTGTAAATATATTTTAAAAGCCGATAACTTTTATATTTTTTTATCGGTTTTGCATATATAATATATCAAATTAATCATCTTTTAATGAACTTCGATTTGACATCTATATTGTTCATATAAAATAAATAAATTATATTTAGTTTTATAATAACTAGTACGCATCCCGTGCGATGCACGGAGGGTTTATACCTTAATTTTTTAACTTTATTTAAATAATACATTGGCTCACAGAACCATTTATATTAGGGTTAATTGCTAAATAAACCTTAACATTTTTGCGTTTGGCAATTTTATCTCAATCTTTGGGTAATGCAATATAATCTCGACCTCAATTTACTTAGTGCAAGTCAAACCTAAAACCGGTTGAACCTTCAAAAAACTGGTCAATTTGAAGGCGGTTCAAACAAATCGGAGCTCATATTTACCAGTTCACTCCAAATATAGAACGAGACTCATCACCGGTAGCTTACATTGACGTGGAATTTTTGGCTTTGTGTGTGGATATACATTAAATACGTGGAAATTGTCGACTTGCTATGTAGATGACATAAAAGCCAGTGTAAATGGAAGACTTGGACACAAAATCGATCCACAAATCCCTAAAATCAATCACTCAGCACCCAAATTTGCTATAAGTAAATTGAGGTCGAGATTATATTACAATTACCCAAAGATTGGGATAAAATTGCCAAACGCAAAAAGGTTAAGGTTTATTAAGCAATTAATCATTTATATTAATATGAAAAATATTTTTTACACGTTTCCTTATATTTTAATACATAAAAAATATCTATTTATTTTTTATTCATGATCATACTCAAATATTAATTTATTTTAAAACTTATGGTCATGTAAAGTCGTTATTAGTATTTATAACACTTACAAAAGTAGTATTCTTTTTTATATAGTAATAATTATTTAATGTACATTAATATTATTTATTGAGGTAATTAATTTAAAAATATATAAATAAATATACAATAAATATTATGTCATATATGCACTCTTTTTAGTTTTTAGAATTTATCCTCCCTCATAATAATTAAAAACAAAAATATGAATATATATGTAATACCTCGTTTGATTATGGATTATTTGAGATAATTATGGAATATTGATTAATTATTGCTATCACTCTTTGCCTTATATTATTTATTTGTTTGTTATTACTTGTCTAATTGCGTATTTGAATATTGTAATTGTTATTATTATTATTAAATATTTATATATAAATGCCTAATTTTCCAAGATGATAATATGTGATGATTGTATATTAATAATAAATATTATTATGTGTATTATATAAATATATAGGTTTTTCTACCGTTCAATTGAACCGAGCCCGATTAAATTGGTTCCGGCCCAATCGAGATTATTTTTCCAGCCCCATTTGTAGTTTAACAATTTTTGGGCCCTTTTTCATATATTCTCTTGGCCCTTTTTCTTAATGGTTTCTAAGATGGGTCTATTGTAATTTTAGCAAATTAGCCCAATGGTATTTAAATT
>CACSLK010034108.1:5977887-5989921 GCA_902706635.1 Striga hermonthica | reverse complement strand
AAAAAAAAAAATCGCTTCCATTAATACCGGCGAGAAGCAGCTCGATCGCCAGTGTTTTACCGTCTCAGTCCCATCGATCTAACCAACCCGTGCAGCTCCATTCCGTCCGACCTCGAGTGGTGAAGCAGCAAGCCGTTCCAGGAGACGCGTTCACCATTAAAGCCGGCGAAACCTTCCACTTCCGACAACTCTGTTCGTCGACGGCCGCCACTGAGTCCAGGTATCCATCCATCATCGAGGTCAGTTTCAGTTCACGGGTAGCGGTTCAGCGAGCCTTTCGAACTCCCAGGTCCGAGTCCCAAAGCCGTCCGTCCGACCCGCTGTCGGGCCCGTTTCCCGTTCGATCACTTGTAGTTTCCTGAAGTCGGGTAACTTATTCGAATCCTCTTTTTATTGTGGTTGTTTTCATATATCACATGTGATATATATGTTGTGATCGGTCCATCAAAAGTTGGTTTGAAGTCGGATTTTATTAAGTTTATTTGTTGATTTGTATGTTCGTATATATAATTCGTATATTCGTGGATTTTCGGGGATGATTGGAACTCTCGATTTTATAAACGTGAATATCATTGTGTTGATGTGATAAATGTTTATAATTTCGGAGTCTCGTTTTATGGTTTCGAGCTTTACCGTTGTCATTGAGCCGTATTATGTCGTTTCGTCTTTCGGTTCGAAATCCCGTTTTCTAATGTTTCAAAACATTGAAATATTATAATTTGTATATTGATGTTGAACATGGAATCCCGGTTTCGGAAGTCGATCGCCGTGAAACATTTGGTCGCGATATATTTTTCACCCCTGCTTTGCTTTTATATTCGTTGTTTCTGTTTCTTTTCCCGAGTTCAGCCCGCTCACAGCCCGTCTGGAGTCAACAGCTCCAGGCCCGCGAAGCCCAGTCCCAGCCCGCGCTTTCTTTCAGCTTGTTGGGCTTAGTTCTTTATTGCCAGGCCCAAACCGGAGCGGCCCAGCGTGTCTGGGAGGTGGCCCAGCGCGTATCCCAGTGGCCCAGTGTGTTTTTCTGACCCGTTTTGTGTACCGGAAGCTTGTTTTTAGTGCCAAACGCACTTTTAAAATTATTTTCAAATGAGAAAAATATTGGAAAAAATATTTTAAGTCCCGAGACTCCTATTTTGGTTATCCAAGTCCTATTTTCAAAAATGAGAGAGTTCCAAGTCCACGAAAATTCTGATTTAAAAACCCTTAAGTCTTAATTTTTATTAAGTACGGGTTTTATATTAAATTCGAGTAGTGAGATAGGTTATTGATAAATTATCTCGCTTAAATGTAGGTGTTTGAGGAGTAGAGCCTCAACCTACGTACTTGATTTTGTGTGCAATATTCTACCGCGATTTCCAGGTGGGTTTTGAAAAATTGTCTATGCTTTAAATGTTATTAATGTTATAATTGTTTACTTGTGGTATGATCAAAGTATGCATGTGGAATGTGTAGCCCTCGATGTGAGTTGTATCGGCCCTCGAACGGTTACCCCCGTAGCTATAGAACGTACCCGATGGGTAGTCTCCTTTATTATTTTTGGCAATCAGGGCGTGAGCTTTGGCTGGTGATCCCCGTGTAAGGCCAAGGGCCATCGGGGTGGATTTACTCCTACTGGCTGAGCACTCGATGGGAGGCCAAGGGCCATTCGATATATAGCCGGTAGTAGTCTATTGATATAGGTGTGCACATGAGAGTGATTATTGATTATTGATGGGAGATTAGGATAGATTAATGTTTCGTATACATGCTGAGACCATACCTTCTTGATTATTGAATACTATTCCCATATTGTGAATAACATTTATTGCATAGTGGTGAGCACTACTGTTTCCTTTTGTGCTCATCCCCACCTACTCTTCATTGATGCAGGTTAGTTTATGCGGGCACGACAGAGGGATGCGAGTGGTGGTCTTTTAAATTGATTAATGCTTTCGCCTGATAAACTAATTACTGTTCTTATTGTTTTTGGATTTTTAGATTATTGATAGGGAGCGTACTCCCTAGGATACTATTGATGATTGGATTGCTTGGAAGGTATTATGGATGATTGGGGTTTTAATATTGATTAATGAGGAGTGATAAATGATTGAGTATTGAGAATTTGATAAGTATTGAATATTGATTTGAGAATAAGTAGCGCCTCAAATATTGTTTTCGAAAATAAATTTCGAAAATTTTATCCTGAATTTTGGCAAATAAAAGTGGGGTGTTACAATATATATATATATATATATATATATATATGATTTTATGAATATATTAAATATATTAAGCATAAAATAATAAATTGGTAATAAAACAGTATTATCGGTAAATTTTATGATAAAAAATTTAATGTAGTCGGGATTTACTAAAATTCTTTAACTGAAAAAATAGTTTAATAGTTCGATAAATTTCGACAACCAATTGTCATGTGATTTTCTGAAAAAGTTAACTGATTTTTATATATTTGTGTAGTACGGATTTTCCAAAAAAATATTATTTACTAAGCTAATTTTTCTTAAAAATAATATGTATAAGATTGTATAAGATTTTCAATCCAAGTCATATTGAGTCATAATTTTAGAAAAAAAAAATAATAATTAACTACATTATGGAGTCATAAACAATTAATATGCACATCCCATAAATAAAGGAAACCTATATTGGAACAATCCAAATCCCAAAGCACTTCTCACGTGAATCCAAATTTTCCATCCAATCTGGTCTTGCCACCTCATTAGGAAATAACCACTTGCCTAAAAAATTTCCAGTCATTCCCTCGCCCAAAAATAGATTTGCGACTTCTTCTCACGAAATATTTTGGACAAATCACATCGTCTTCCTCGATGTGAAAATTCTTACTACCACAATGCCCTTTCAGGTTGCCTTGTGTTCGTTCCATTTTTGTTACGTTTTTCGTGATTATTTTTCCTTTCTTTTTCCCCATTTTATTTTTTTTCTCTTATTTTTGGTCCGATTTGATACTTGTCGTGTGTTTTCATCTATTTCGAGTCATTATGTGTTTTTTTTGTTATTGTGTTTCCATTTTCTGCGTTTCTTTCGTTGTCGTTTGTGTGCAAGTTGAAAGTCTCGGGAGGATAGGTTATAAGGAAAACATTAGTCGGGCCCGAGAATAGAGTTTCGATACTCGACGAGCGTAAACGAGCCCGAGACACCGAGCAGTACAAAGAACCTAACAACTCTTGGTCTAAGCCGCGCCGCGGCCCCATATACGGGACCCTTAACGCGTATATTCTGATGTGTGGGCACTCGATCGTACAACTATAAGCACCACGATCATTCAGAGCTTCCCGCACGGCGTTCAACGAGGGGGCAATGGACACCGGAAGAACCATCCGTCTTTTCCACACGCTGATCATCTTCACCACGCCGTGTGCACGACACCTCGCCCCATCACGCAGCTCCTCCATGCCGTGAGACAGCTCCAACAGTCCAGCAGCTTTAAGCCGGCAACCCACTCCAGTTCTTTCCCTCCACTCCGTGAACAACTCTGCCGCGCCGTGCTAGGAGTTCTCTCCGTGTCGTTAGGACCAGACCACGCCGCGCCACCCTTCTTCTCCACGCCGTGAGTTCCATGCCACGCCGTTAAACCTCCTTTCCCCGTGCCGTGACAAGGCAGCACGCCGCGACGCCTGCTGCACTTTTTTCCCAACGGCATGTTTCTCTCTTCCTCGGTCGCGAGCTTCCTTTACCGCGGCCACGGCGAACAAAGCTTCCGAGCGGTCCTAGACTTCAGCTTCCAAATTCTCGCAGTCTCGGGATGGTTTGCGGCCGCGGAGCCGATACTCACTGCGGCCGCGAGGCACGCGTTTCACAGATTTTAAAGTTTAGAAATTGAGAAACGATTCTATTCATGTTTGGAGCGAGGGTTTTTTTTCTCTCGGGCCTTTCCCTTAAAACTGATTTTGATCTTTTTTTCATAATTTCGAACGGAGAACACGGATTAAATTTTTGATTTTGCTATTCCTTTCGAATTAATCGTTTTTATCGGATTATCATTCAACTTTGGAATTTATTAATCGTAAGATTCTTCTTTTCAGTTAATTGATGAATATAGATTCTTTGATGCTTATGATTTTGATTGTTGATTTGATTATGAGTAGCCAAATTCATACGCTAGGAAATAGGAGATTGACTTTTTGATCTCAATTATGATTGTGGGTGTTAATGATTGATCATCTTATGCGAGATGAGCTTTTGATAGGGTTTTTCAATTATCATATTTGAATATTGAGGATTATTGAAGGATGACACTTCAATATCCAATTGATTTCAATTGAGTTCGATTTATTCTTGTTTCATGTTGGTTGCTCTAATTGATTAGTTGGTTAATCACCCTCTAGTCTATCTTAATTGGTCGATCGAAATAGGCTCGCATAAGGTAGCTTGTTCGTAACTGTATTTCCTAGGAGTTAACTGAATTGTTAATTAGTCGTTCTAATTTGTTCTCTTGTTACGAAAAGTTATTGAGAATGAGTACTTGAACGTGTCGGTTATTCAAATCACTTGGCTGAAAAATCACTTACCCATTATTTACAATTCGAATCAAAACGAATATCCCCGACACCCTAGCTCCTCAAATCCTATTTGTTCTTCGTGGTTGCATTGCTATTTTTATTGCTTTATTCGAATTTTCGCAGTAGTTGCTATTTAAAAACCATCCAATCATCTGAATTAGCATTTTGAGGAATTTTATTTCTTTTATTTTTGTTTGAGTGGTTGAATAAACGTACAAAGTATTTCGGCTAGCCTTCCTCGTGAGACACGACCCTGTGTCGAATCTTTCAATTCTACTCCGGGAAAATATTTGCATCAAATTGGCATCGTTGCCGGGGAGGGTTTAGGATGTATTTTGTGCGCTTATTCGACATGATTTTCTGTATTTCTCTTTGTTTCTTTTTCTTTGCTTGGGTGTTAGTTCTTTCGTTGATTTTGCTTTTATTTTGTTTTCTCTTCTTTACTGTCGGTGCTCGTAACTGTTTGTTTTTTGAGTGGATGCATACCAGGAGTGGACGTATATTATCTTCGATCAACAAGTGCGTCAACGAGAGCCTAAGAGAGCTGCTAGACGATCTTACTCTGGAATCACAAGAAAAAGGCGAGCATTCTCTGAAATCATCCGAGGGAAGCAACTCGAACATGGCTGAACAACAACAACTGTCTCGCAATATCTCAGAAACCTGGCCCAATCTATGATCGGGCCAATCACCTCTTGTATCCGGCTGGGGCAAGCCGCCCAAAACTATGAGCTGAAAATGGTCCACTACAATCAGCTCCCGTCATTCCACGGGCTCCCCAACGAAGTCCCACTCCACTTTCTTCGGGAGTTTTACAACGTTCCCTTTACACGGGCTGAGTGAGGACCAACTCAGAATGTGGTGTTTCCTGAAGACTTAAAATGACCGAGCCGAGGCGTGGTTCATGACCCTCACCCTGGATTCTCTCACAACATGGACTGAAGTTTACTCAAAATTTGTTAGGAAATACTATTCCCACCAGAAGACCCAAGAAATCCGGTCCCAGGTCGTCTCTTTCACTCAGCTATATAATGAGGCTCTTCATGAGGACTGGGAACGATTCAAGGATCTTCAACGGCAGTGCCCAAATCATAACCTCTCACCAGGGCTTTTGGCAAAGTGCTTCTACGACTCCCTCCACCAGAACTTACAATACATGGTTGATAATGCAACCGGAGGGGACATCGGGGCCAAAACAGCTGAAGAGATGATGGAGACTTACGAGACAATAAGTGCGAACTCGTCTCAAAAGAGAATTAGAGGAAAGAGAGCGACGGTGAATGAGTTAGGATCGAGCAATGATGTCATGGCCCAGCAGTTAGCTGAGCTCATGGAGCAGATGCGGCTACTGAATGCTAGAAATTCCTCTCCAATTCAGACTAGGGCAGTTAATGTTTGCGGCGCATGTGGAGTACAAGGACACAGTTCCGAGGTGTGCTCGACATCTATCGACCCGAGCTATGGAAGAAAGAACTCTGAGGTAAACGAACTACAAGGCTATCAGAGCAGGCCCGGGAATGACCCATATTCAATCACATATAATCCTGGGTGGAGAAACCACCAAGCTTTTCCTGGTACAACAACCATTATCAGCAACCACCTCAAGCCAATTTTGTTCCCCAGCAGCAACAACCAAGGGGACAAATGATTAAGCTGCCAGCCCAGGGAGCCGAACCGAGCCCGCAGTACTCAGATGAGAAGCTAGATAAGATCCTCTAGTATTTGGCCAACAACGAGAAACGGACCATGAACAATGAAGCCTCTATTAAGCATCTCGAGACGCAAGTTGGTCAGTTGGATACGCGAGTTGGGAGCATTGAGACAGAATTGAGCAAGGGGAAGCTACCGAGTCAGACATAGTATGCGACTGCGGTGACAGTACTTATGCCTGTAGAGGAAAAACAAGAGAAGAGGGCCATAAGGAGCAACGAGAACCATAAGACACCCCAGTGATCCAACCACCCGATCCTACCTTACACAAATCACCGAACCCTTACCGACCGATAAGTCCTTTTCCGAGTCGATTTTTAGAAGAGAAGGACCGCAGGATGATTCGAGACCTATATGCGATGCTGTCTAAGGCCAACGTAGACCTATCTCCTCCCAATATGTTAAAGAAAATAACGGATTATGCACAATTTTTCAAGGAAGTGGCAGCCAATAAGCAAAGGCTTGAGAGCTGTGAAAAGATGCCCCTGTCTGAAGTGGCAAGTATTCTCCAACATTACTTTCCAGTGAAAGAAAAGGACCCCAGAGGCTTCGTGATCACTATGGCCTTTGGGAATGGAGAAGAGACCTCGGACATGCTTGATCTAGGAGCGGGCATTAAGCTCATGCCACTTTCAGTTTATCGCGGGCTCAGGCTTGGAGACTTGAAGCCCACCAGGATGCATCTACAGCTGGCTGATCGCTCGTTCCATCAACCAAAAGGGGTTGTTGAGGATGTTCTTGTCCGAGTGGGAAAGCTGATAGTCCCCGTGGACTTTGTTGTGCTCGATGTGGGAAACGAGCAAGAAAGTGAAAGGCAGCACACCATCCTCCTCGGGCGGCCTTTCATGGCTACTACTAGCACAGTCATTGATGTGAAGAAAGGGACTGCGAGTATGACTGTGTTGGGGGAGTCCACCTTCATTTCTACCCGAGAGTCTCAGCATGAGCCGCAAGTGAAGCTGGTGGAAAAGTGTGGTTACCTCTGGGCGATTGAGCAACTCACGGAGGACGCGTGTATGCGAGAACACGCGAAGGGATCACTACAGGACCAGTGCCGTATCGACAACCACACTACCCCACTGCAGCCGAATATGAAAGAGCAACCCTGATCTGAATGGGTCGAGAGATTCGACTTGACAGAGGCCCACCGCTGTTCGGGCCCTGACTACCTCCACACTCCACCTGCACTAACTGACTCACAGTTACTAGTCTAGTAAATGTGCCATGTACGTTTGTATCTTTTACTTTTTCTTTATTTTTTGTTTTTGGTTTAGTTTTTTTGTCTTTTTGTGTTGGTTGATTATATAGGTAAACTTTCCTTGCATTGATGCTCAACAATGGGGACATTGTTCGATTTTAAGTGTGGGGGAGTGTTTTACATGATTATGTGCTTATATGGTTGATCAGGTCTAGGTCTTTTAGGTTGTTCTCATTTTCTGTTTTCATTTAAGTGCGTTTTCTTGAGTCAGTCTGTGTGTTTTTCGAGTATAGATCATGGTGATTTTGAGATTTGTTGATGATTGTTGATGATGTTGAGGAGATGTGATGATGATCATGACCAGTATGCCTTGATGAACTTGATGTTGCGTTTTGTTTGACATTTATTTACCCTATGAGAGGTTTGAGCCTTATTTTGTTTCTTGAGAGATATTGGTCAGATTCTTTGTTGATCAGAACTTACTTTGAATCTTTTTTGGAATTAATTGATTGAAGTAGTGATTTGTGAAGATGATTGAGGCATTTCTTTGACATTGCTCGTTTTAGCCTTTTCAATTGACCCTTAAAGTTATATGTTCATTAGTAGCCCGTTGAGCCTGAATCGGATTTCTTGTCAACCGAATTGATTGAATTTCTTGAGATTTGACAGCGTATTTATTATGATGGCGGAGCTTCTAATATATGTTTGAGAAGGTGTGTAACTTGCTCGAGTTGCATTTTGGGTGCTTGACAAAAAAAAAAAAAACAATAAGTTGGGAACTCGCAAGATGGACTAAAAGGATTCTACTCCGCTTACTTGTGGAATTTCATGAGTAATGAGTGTTGAAAAACCAGTCTAGGAAACATTGATGACCACCATTGTTTAAACCTAGAGAATGTCGTCCTTACGTCTTGGTTTTGTTAGGAAAAAATAAACTCCCTTAATAAGAATTATAATAATAAAAAAGAGTCGAGTACTTGAAGTGTAATTCAGCTTGAGCATATGTGAATGTTGCTTGGAGTTTTGATGGGAATGATTGATGTTGTGCTGATTTTGGATAGATGGTGAGATATTCAAGTAGTTTATATGCTCGAGGATGTGAATATTTATTTGGACTACTCTATCTTTATGATGGGTCTATTTCCGGATCTGGGGTGAACCGGTGGAAAATCGCCTAGATCTGGAATGAACCGATGTGAACGAGCTTAGATTTGTCCTGATGGTCTCCAAATTGCTATCGAACCACAAGAACACCTGCAAGAACTCAATGCTGTAGGGATTCCCGGCGTAGAGCCTCCGACGCTCAAGTCAGTATGTGAAAGAGACGAAGAGAGCTGCTCTGAGAGAGCAACAGCAATAATGAAAAGCATATGGAATGAATGGGAGTTAGGGTTTTGGGATTACCTCAGTCCTTTATATAGAAGTGCAACATTTACCTGAAGTCCCCAAAGTGCCCCGGCCAACTTAGTGGAAATGTCCAAAATACCCTGGTCGGTTCGTATTCTACCCACTTCCTAGTCAGCATCTAGATCCTTCCTTAGCTTTCTTCTTATCCTTAACTTTCCCTCAATACGCTGAGGTGTATCAAAGCTGTCGAGATCTATGAACTGCAAGATCCTTTCAGTCAACCTGAGATATCGACTCGAGTCGACTGGATCGTATTCAATCGCTAGTGGATCCTGATACGTCTGACCATCGTCTTGGCAGAAATCGACTTATGTTAGTCGACATGTGTACGTCGACTTAGACGAGAGCCGAGATCCTTGACCGTGAGTATCATGAAGAGCCTTATTGGCGGAGTCGACTTTGCTAAAGTCGACTTGATAATTTCTGAACCGAGATGATACGGACCGTTATGAGCCAGTGTGGCTATATCATCTAGTCTCCCCCAAAAATTACTCGAAGCGATTCTGAGCTTAAGAGTAAGTTCTGGACGGTCGAATGTCTTCCTCAAGTCTTTTCTCATATTCTGTCGCCTGTCGCTGCCCTAAACTGTACCCGGTTGTTTCTGCAACTTGCAAAGTGATGTTTACCCAATTGTATTTCGAATTGATTGGATAAGTCTGGATCTTTTCAAATTTCAAAATTCAAAAGATAAGACACTTTCTCTCTCCACCGCTTCGTATTTTGTGCACCATCTTAACCGTTGAAAATGACTTTAATCTGAGGGCTGGGGTTTCTCTGCCTTCTCTATAAATACTCCTCCCCTTTTCTCGTCCTCACTTTTCGCACTCATCTTCTCTGAGCTTTCTGTTTTCTCCGGCAAACACAGCATCTCAAGCTTTTCGGCGCTCTTATTTTCCGGCGTCCTTCTCCAATTTTTCAGGACTTTCCGTCAACCATCATGAGTATGAGTAAGTTTTCTTTGCCTGTTCGACTTGTTTTCGTGTTTTGAGATAAGAACGCCTTTTATTTTTCTGGGTAAATTGTCTGGAAATAAGAACATCTTTTATTTTCTGGGAATTGCATGTGAATCTTCTGGCGATTTTCCTGTTAGATCTCTGATTGTAGGTTTTTTATCTCTTCAAGTGTTCTCCTTTGTTAGTCGTCTTGTTCTGAGAGATCGACTCTTTTCCTTTCTTGACTTGGCCTTCATTTGTCAAGTCGAATCGATATGGGGAATACTTTTCTTGTTTCTTCTCCCCTTCTTCCCGTTGTCGAGACGCTTCTCGTGCTATCCTGGTTATTTTGTTGACCCTTATCTCTTTGAATCGAATCACGACCACGCTTTCTAATAACTTTTCTTGATTGCCGTTCTCTCTTTTTCTTCTTAGATTCCAATCTCGACCCTGTTTCTGACCCCGTCTCCGGTTCTCTTGCCCGTGAAATCGATAACTATTCGGGTTCGGACCCGGTTCACCCAAACAATGTCGAACCATGTTCTCGTCGAAACGTCGAGCCGGAGGACTCTGTCCATTCCAATGCCTCACCTTTCAGTATCGATTGGGCTGTGTACAATCAGGCGTTGCTTTCGGGCACACTTTGTGAGGATCCCGAAGTTCTCCAAGTCCTCGAATCCTCTTACCCCGACTTGACTTCTCGAGGTATTTTTCGCTAGATTCTTCTAGACATCCTCATATATGCGGTCAGCTTTGTTCCTTTACTTGATAATGACTTCCCTTAATCGAGTCTGCAATTATAGCATATTCCGTGGTAAAGTTCTTACTATCGTTTTCTTATGCTCCTGCAGCCGAAATCGATGGCTTCAGAGAGTTCAGCGGCCTTCCCTCGGATTGGGCTGTAGTTGCTCCTAAACCCGAAGACGACTTCCGTCGCCCTCCCAAGGGTTGTTTTACTTTTTTCGTGGATCAAATAATGTCGGGCCTGCGTTTCCCGATTCAACCTGAGCTGCAATCGTTAAGAAACCTTTTTGATATACCAATAAACCAGTTCACTCCTAGTTCTATTCGAATAATGGTAGCCTTCATAGTTGTTACCCGCATAGTTTTAGGTAATTTTCTACCCGAGTTTTTCCTTTACTGCTACGGGTATAGGTTTAACAAGGACGCCTATTGTCTGGGCCTTCGAATAGGTGTTACTTTCGTTGACGACCTCTCTTCCAACATTACCGAATGGAAAAAGAAGTATTTCTTCATTCGACCTGCTCCTGGCCAATATCCCTTTTCAAATGAGTGGATTACCAGTAAGACAAAGTAGCGTAAGCGTCCCGACTCTTCACAGTTTGCTGATATGCTAAAAGAGTTAAATAGACACGTATGGAGCGCTCGTCGACTTACCAAAGATACTTCTTTACTTAATCATGTTGGTATTTGTGTTGATAAAAGTGCTCCTCGTCTTAACGATCCTTGTAAGCTTCTTTGTTTGTCGTCTTTTGTTTCGATTTACTTACTGATTGTTTGGTCTCGCGTTTTTGCGTTTATTTGAAATGCACGTAAGGCTGGTGTGTTTGTTTGTATTTGATCGTTTTCTTCCTTTTTTAGTAAAAGCATTGGCCCGCTTCGAGAAGAAGAAGGCTGAAGCGGCCCGCAAATCGGTTGCTCAAGAGCTTGGGGGTGGCTCGAGTTCTGTTGCTCCATCAGCGGCGGTCGAGACGACTGCCGCTAAGAAGTCTAAAGTTGTTCTTCCTTCCGCTTCTGTTCCTAGCAAGCCATCGGATTCCCACTCTCGCAAGAGGCCTCGTGACCAGCGAGATAAGGCTCTGGCACCTGGCTCCTCAAAGCGTCAGGAGAGGAAAGAGCCAGAGGCTGTCGTCGATGCGACTGCGCCTCTGGATGGAGAGGGTGCGGGACAACCGTCGCCCGTGAGGGTGCAACCGGTGACCCTTCAACAACCCTCCTGACTTTATGACAACCCCGACTCTCTCCAGATTCTCAACTACCTCCAGTCAGTTCTTCCGGAGGACGACCGAGCTCGTTCCGACGGCAACCCATACGACAGGGATCGTTATGCCGCTCGGCTCATTCCTCGGGTAGGCCTAATCTTAAGTTTGTTTGCTTTTTCCTCATGATTTTAGTTGTGTCGATTTCTTATTATTTTGTTTGTTTATTCTTTCTTCAGCTTCTTGCCTGCATTCTCCCGACTATGATCGAGGAGGCGACCTCCCCTGAGACTAATAATAAGGTTTTGGGGGAGAAGTATGCGGCCA
>CACSLK010034108.1:5919768-5947782 GCA_902706635.1 Striga hermonthica | reverse complement strand
AAAAAAAAAAAAGATTAAATTTAGCATTAATTATATCCATAAAATCGACAAATTATAGTTTTAACATATATTTTAATATAATATTCCTTGTCACATTTCAAAGGAAGTAGTAGCAGAAGCATGATTAGTGTTGGATATACCCATAATCATATATATTCTAATTATATATTATATATGTAGAAACAAAAAGTGTATCTAAATCACGACAACTTCTTCACCTCCCACCCACTCTCTGCCGAACTCTCACCTTAAACCCACCTACCATATATGTCGTCAACGGCGGGACAAAACCGTCTTCTTGGTACAAACTGGCTCCAACTCGAACCGCTCGAGAATCGAGGCTACCGTATATTTCATCTGGACGAACGCCATCTTCTTGTCGAGGCACACCTTGGGACTCGCCTAAAAATTTGGGTACTCGTAGATCTCACTGGCCCTTCCGGATCCAGCCACTTGTCCGGTATGAACTCCAAGTCTGCCATGGTCGGTGGCGAGCTCCGCACGGTAGGCTTCAATCCGCGTAGAAGACTGAACTTCTGTGCCGACTTCATGTCGGTCTCAGTGCTTGCTCCTTGCCTTTTGCAAGCCGCTGTCGGAAAGCTGAGCAGCCTTTTACCGATTGCTTGACTTCTGAGGACGCCATCAATGGTAGCCGGGAGAAATTGAAAAGGATAAACGTGATTTTCTTCAAGAAGATAATGAAGAATTTTGTTAGTAATCTAATTATATTGATGTTAAGATAAGTTGGAATATATCCAAAAAATCTCCATATCTGTTACAAAAAATATTGAGATTATGATTTCATAATTGATGTTAGATAAGTTGGAATATATTCAAAAAATATCTCCAAATTTGTTACCAAAACAATTTGGGCTTCCTATGATTTCATGATTGAAAAAATCCGATTGTTTCCTGAATAGTGTGAAGAAAATTCGCCCAAATTGTCTGACAATATAATTAAATTTGATTCTTAAAGATTCACATGTGTTTTTTTTTAATTACCACTATTAGTAAGTCAACTATTTTTTTTAAGTCAAAGTTACTATTTATGTATTTTTTCAACAACCTCTTTATATTATTATAGATAATAAAATTATTTATTAAATTAATAAGAAAAATAAAATTATTTCTCAATTAATATGTTTATGTTTAATGTAGTTATATGATATACGTTAGAAAAATTATTATAATATAACACAGGTACGTCGCACAAAGAACAAATATTATACTAAAATATATAATAATATATTTTTTATAAAAAATACTTAAATTTTCAACCACTTTTTCTCATTAGTTTTAAATTTCAAAAAAAAAAAAAAATATTAGCAAACACACATATATTATGTACTAGTCTTCTTTTATATTTGAATATGTTTCAATGCCAACATAATACCGTGGGCTTCTAGGCCTAATTTGATTCCTAATGGGCCTGAATCCGCGGCTCCAGCCGTTTCTAAATCGAGCACCAAAAAAACACCAACCTCCAACAACGGCACTCTATCTATGGTGAATCAGGCCGGGCCGGCGAAGCGACCTACTTGCCCGTCGTGCGGCAAGCCGGCCCGCACTTGTATCTGCGGCCGTCTCCCTGTACCAGCACTCGACAACCGGGTTGCCATCACCATCCTCCAGCACAGGCGGGAGAAGAACCATCATCTCAATTCCGCGCGAGTAGCAGCCCTTGGGTTTAAGAACGTCGGGGTCGTTACGGTTTCCGACGTTCATTCACTAGCTCGGGTCGCCATCCGGCCCCTTGATGTCCGATGCGGCGTTGGCCGGGCTGGACTTGGTGGGACCGGCCACCTGTTTGATGAAATGCCGAGCAGGGAAAATGATGGCTCTGAGCTTTCTGTTTTTGATGGTGAAATTGTTGGGGGTAGTGATTTTCGCTGTGGATCCAAAGAAAAATCCACGCCAGCTGAGAAGAACGAAATTTTCATCGACTTTACTGTTGGAAAACACGGGAACATTGTCTTCTCCTCCGTCAATGCTAGGATTTCTGGGGTTGAATCCCAAGGAATTACGGGTTTCGATCAGATATTGTCCTCTGAAATAGCTTCTAAACACATCGCTGGAGAAGGTTTTGTTGTGAAAAGATTCCAGACTAGTGTTCAAAATGATGAAAAGAAAGAATTTGAGATTGTTGTTGTTCCTGGGTCTGTGCTTTTGTTCCCTAGTGAGCAATCGGTCGGTTTTGACGCCATAAATTTTGAAGTAACGAATTTGATAGTGTTGGACGGGACGTGGCCAGAGGCAAAGAAAATTTACAGAGTGAATCCTTGGCTGAAGCTATTGCCGCACGTGAGGTTGGACTTAGGTGATAGGCCGAGCTTGTACGGTGAGATCAGGTGTCAGCCCAAGGTGGGATATTTATCGACAATCGAGAGCATTGTGTATGCAATGAAGGCTCTAGGGAAAGAAGGAGAAGGAGAAGGAGATGGGCTTGATGGCCTTTTGGACGTGTTTGGGTCGATGGTTACTGATCAAAGGAGGTTTGAAATTGAAAAGTGCAGCAAAGGTTCGTAGAAGGGTGGTGTATGTCAAAGATGTGATGTGCAATACGGGACCTTTTTTCATTGAAGTGTTTAAACATATTTCTTGAATTGAATTGGAGAGGATACTCACTTTGCCTCATGTGCAATGTCAAGCTAGAATGAAACCGATTATTTGAGATTGAATACCATTGAGAATGACGAATTTCAATGTATATTATGTGTGTCATCTTATTTATCTCTATTTGTGTAGGTATAGTATTCTCAGTCGGAATGCTTACTTCAATCGAAATCTTTTGGTTTTGGAACATTTCGAAGTTTCTTGATTTATCTACGTAAAAGGCCACTCTTCAGGCATCATATTTTTCGCTGGAAAATGTATGTTCATGCGACTCAAAAGTCTTTTTCATTGGAGAATGTATAGTCCTCTACTAGTTCTCTATTCCTCCGCTGAGTGATTTGGTTTGAACTTTTCTTTGCTGAATTTCACTTAAATTCCTTTAATTGTGTTTCCTAACGCAGAGGCTCCTGTGCCAAATAAAGTTTTGACAAGTTTATCTTTGTATGGTTGAAATTCTTGATTAAACAATTAGCTGAGGCCGTGGTATACTACGTAGTGTATTTCAAGTGTACAACATGTACTTGTAAACAATTGATTCCAAAAGGGGTGAACAGACAACTGGTCTTTCTAATCGTAAATATTATAATAAGTGAATTACTATTCACCGCCCTCTTATTACTGTCCCCTAATTACGTTTTTGCCCTTCACTACTCTCTCTACTCTTTCTTTCTACTCTTTTCATTTCGATTTTATACGGCTCTTTTGACCGTCAAAAAAATTTTTAAAAAATGCCAAAAAAATACCATGACATTGGCAATACATTGAAGATTGACCATGTAATTTTTTTTTTTTTTTTTTTTGTACTTTGTAAATAATTTTTAAAAATTTTTTTGGCACGTCCTACCGCCTAGGCCGGACGCACACGGTGGCGTCCTACCGGCGAGGCGCCGCCGGACGCACGCAGTGGCGTCCTACCTCGCCGGTAGGACGCGTCAAAAAAAATAAAAAGAAAATTATAAAATTATTTACAAAGTAAAAAAAATATATATATGGTCAATCTTCAATGTCTTGTCAATGTCACGATATTTTTTTGACATTTTTTCGAAATTTTTTGACGGTCAAAAGAGCCGTTGAAATCGAGAGGGAAAGAGTAGAAAGAGAGAGAGAGTAGTGATAGGCAAAAAGATCTAAAAGGGCGGTGACTAGTAATAAAGGGGGCGGTGAATAGGAATGCCCTTATAACAAAAATTTCTCTAAACAATAACGAGGTAAAATTAAGTTGACGCTTTCATAAACACCTTCCAATCCATTTACGTACCTGAATTTTATGTAGCATGCGTGTGACATAACATATATATATGTGCTATGAAAAAATTGTTATGTGATGTATATGACAAATTGTTATAAACATTTTTGTATTCGTCTACAACAGTGGGAATACAATAACATTGTAAATTTGTAATTTGTTGTAAATTTATGCAGGTTTCATCTGTAAGAATATGTGGCCCGAAAGCATTGGGCTCACAATTAGTTATTCTATTGGGCTATGCCTTTAATTAATAGTTAAACAAATCTAAGTCATTAATCTGGATATTTGATGGACGTATCAGATCTAAAGACACCCCTATATAAATTGGTAATCTCTCCTCCTATTAGGGTACACAGTATTTTCCCATCACTTTTCTGCTACGTTAAGAGAAGGTTAGGAAGGATCCTCTCTCCTCCTATTAGGGTACGCAGTATTTTCCCATCACTTTTCTGCTACGTTAAGAGAGGGTTAGGAAGGAGAAACTGATTTAGATCTACCAATTGATTCATCCCCGTGATCATCAAGCTCAAGATCACTAATTATGTCGTCTTCCGCGCCAAGTAAGTATTTCGTATACACAAAATTATTTATTCAAGATCCTTGATGAAGTTTACATGTGGTATCAGAGCATGTGTTATGGATAAATAATATAATGTATACTGATCTATTCGGTTGCGTGATATCGGAATAATTTTGTCATCTCCGATATTTAATTGTTTGATTGTGTTCGGCCATTTGATCTGTTCGCATCAAATATGTTTGATATATTATGTTTCCGTTATCTGGTGAATTCGAATCCTATGAAATCGAACCACGTATGAATTATGTCTCTAATCTGATTTTTTGCGTGGCCATGAATTGTTGTTTGTTCTGTTCGAATTCACGGAACCAATCAACTGGTAAATTGATTGATCTATTTACAATTCATACCCTATTGACTGAATCTAATTGAATTAATTTTGTGTGGGCAATTATTGATGTTTGGGTATGTATATTTATGATGTATCAGATTTCTTATGTATATCATATCTAGCTACAGTTAGTATGATAAACATGATATTATGTGCCAAATGGAATGGTTTTATGATTAATTGAAATTTATGTATTTTGGATGATGATGATTGAGTTAACAAATTTCCCATTATGAATTATAAGAGTTAGTTTGTTAACATTATGATTATTTGTAATTATATGACATTAAGATGAAATTAATTTGTTAGTCACCAAAGTGGCCTAATTAATTTCTAATGTCCGGTCATATAATTTTATCGTTAGGATACTATTATATGACATTAAGTGAAAATTAATTTGTTAGTCACCAAAGTGGCCTAATTATTTTTTAATGCTCGGTCATATAATATTATTGTTACAACTGTTTATTATATGACATTAAGTGAAAATTAATTTGTTAGTCACCAAAGTGCCCGAATTAATTTTCTAATGTTTGATCATATAACTTATGTTCTCATGAGAACGTCATTATTTAAGATAATGAGTTTATTGGTTGTTAGAAAATATGGAATTACCCAAAGGTGAATCAATGTTCTATAACTAATAAGCATTAAGGAGAAATATGATATACTTTGTCGAGCGTATGTAGATATCCAAAGATACTATGTATGTTAGATGAAGTTTATTTAATTTCTCAATAAGTGTTGAATAACATTCGACTTATGATAATGATATATATTGTTGTGTTTACCCAAAGGAGACCTGCAATATATGTTATGAATGATTTTCTGGATCTATTAATTAAGTGAGCTTTTATGATTGTGCAGGTATCTCTCTTCATTCGCAAACTTCTTCTGTTACTGTCTTCAATGGTTTGAATTTCTCTGAATGGCGTGAGCAAGCCAATTTCCATTTAGGTGCTTTGGATATTGACTTGGCTCTGCTTGAAGAAAAGCCTGCTGACATTAAGGACCAAAGCAGTGAGGCTGAGAAATCAAACCGTAAGGTTTGGGACAGGTCTAACAGATTATGTTTGAGCTTTATCTGAATGACGATTGCCAACAACATTAAGTCAACTCTTCCCGATAATGTGGATGCAAAAGCATACCTTTTGCTTGTGGAAGAGCATTTTTTTTCCGCGGATAAGTCATTGGCAGGAACACTTATGGCTGAACTCACGACCAAAAAGTATGATGGGTCGCGTAGTATGCAACAACATGTTCTTGACATGACTAATCTTGCAGCAAGGCTTAAGTCCCTGGGTATGACTGTGGATGACTCATTTCTGGTGCAATTTATGCTTAACTCGTTGCCTCCTGAATATGGGCCTTTTCAAATTAACTATAACACTATTAAGGATAAGTGGGATGTTAATGAATTGGCCAGTAAGCTTGTTCAGGAGGAGACGAGACTTAAGGCACAAGGAGTTCATACAGTCAACCTTGTGGGCTAAGAAGCTAATGATGTTCTCAAACCGAAATCCAACAAGTTTAAGAAGAAAGGACCTACTAAAGTTTCACAGGTCACTAATGATGAAAAGAAAGAAAATCGGGAAAATAAATGTTATTTCTGTAGGAAAGAAGGTCACGTACAGAAAGATTGCCTGAAACGCAAGTCTTGGTTTGAAAAGATAGGTATTTCTAATATCTTTGTATGTTTCGAATCAAACTTGTCTGAAATTCCTTCAAATACTTGGCGGTTGGATTCTGGTGCTACAACTCATGTTTCTAATGTGATGCGGGGATTTCTTACAATCCAGAGCATAAACCCAAATGAGAACTTCTTGTTCATGGGGAACCGTATGAAGGCCCCAATTGAAGGCATAGGGACTTATCGTATTGTTTTAGATTCTGGGTACCACTTGGATCTTTTACAATCTCTCTATGTACCTTCATTTACTAGAAACTTAATGTCTATTTCTAGACTTGATGTTCTTGGGTTTTCCTTTAAGTTTGGACATGGATGTTTCAGTTTGTTTGATAAACATGATTCTGTTATTGGTTCTGGAATTCTTATGGATGGTTTATATAAACTGAAACTTGATGTTGATTTTTCTGCATCTTTAATGTGTGTTCATCAAAACATTGAAATTAAACGTGGTGTAGCGAATGAGAACTCTGCTTTCTTGTGGCATAAACGTTTGGGTCATGTATCCAAAGAAAGAATGCAAAGGTTGGTGAAAGATGAGATTCTTTCGGATCTAGATTTTACCAATCTTGGGTTGTGTGTGGATTGCATTAAGGGAAAGCAAACCAAACATAACAAGAAAAGAGCCACAAGAAGTAGTGAGCTTCTTGAAATTATACACACCGATATATGTGGACCTTTTGATGCTCCATCTTTTAATGGAGAAAAGTATTTCATTACCTTTATAGACGACTTTTCACGTTATGATTATGTCTATCTGCTCAAGGAAAAATCTCAAGCTGCAATGCACTTGAGGTTTTCATTAATGAAGTTGAAAGGCAGTTAGACAGAAAGGTGAAAATAGTAAGGTCTGATAGAGGTGGTGAATACTATGGAAGGTATGATGAATTGGGACAAAATCCCTGTCCATTTGCTAAGTTCCTTGAAAGACATGGCATATGTGCACAGTATACTATGCCATGCACACCTCAACAAAACGGTGCAGCAGAAAGGCGAAATAGAAAATTAATTGATATGGTTAGGAGTATGATAAGTAATACATCATTACCCAAATTTTTGTGGATGTATGCACTTAAGACTGCCGTGTATCTGCTAAATAGGATTCCTAGTAGGTAGTTCCTAAAACTCCTTTTGAGTTATGGACTGGAAGGAAACCTAGTTTGAGACAGCTGCATGTTTGGGGTTGTCCAGCAGAAGCACAAGTGTACAACCCACATGAAAAGAAATTGGATTCTCGAACTGTGAGTGGTTACTTTATTGGTTACCCAAAGAAGTCCAAAGTGTATATGTTTTACTGTCCTAATCATAGTTCTAGAATCATAGAAACAGGCAATGCTAGATTTATTAAAAATGGTGAAGTTAGTGGGAGTGCTAAAGAAACTGTGGAAATTAATGAAATAAGGGTTGATGTTCCATTACCCATTAATGTTCCAATATCCACAGTTGTACCAAATATTGTTCCACAACCACAAAATAATGGTGGATAAAATTTGGATGAAGTAGCACCCCATGAAGAGACTAACTTGCCACCAACTAATATAAATGAACCACGTGGAATAGCATTAAGCAAACCTACAAGGGTGAGAAGATCTGCTATTTCGGATGACTATGTGGTTTATTTGCAAGAGTTGGATTACGATACTAGCATTGATGAAGATCCTGTTTCGTTTTCACAAGCCATTAACAGTGACTTGTCTCATAAATGGATTGATGCTATGAAAGAAGAGTTAAACTCTATGGCTAAAAACAATGTTTGGGATCTAGTAGAATTGCCAGAAAGTTCAAAACGAGTTGGGTGTAAGTGGGTCTTTAAGACAAAACGCGACTCGAATGGCAATATCGAACGACATAAAGCTAGACTTGTTGCCAAGGGTTATACTCAGAAAGATGGCATTGATTATAAGGAGACTTTTTCACCTGTTTCTAAGAAAGATTCCTTGAGGATCATTATGGCTTTAGTAGCTCAGTATGATCTAGAGTTACATCAAATGGATGTGAAAACAGTCTTTCTTAATGGGGACATAGATGATGAAGTTTATATGGATCAACCCGAAGGTTTTTCCATAGAAGAAAAGGGTCACATGGTGTGTAAACTTAAGAAGTCAATATATGGACTTAAACAAGCTTCCAGACAATGGTATATTAAGTTTAATGATACCATCATGTCTTTTGGTTTTCAAGAAAACACTGTTGATCGGTGTATTTACCAGAAGATCAGTGGGAGTAAGTTTATATTTCTGGTTCTATATGTTGATGATATCTTACTTGCTGCTAATGATTTAGGAATTTTGCATGAGACTAAAGATTTTCTCTCAAAGAATTTTGAAATGAAAGATATGGGAGAGGCATTCTATGTGATTGGAATTTCAATATTCCGGGATAGATCACAAGAATTGTTGGGGTTGTCTCAGAAAGCATATATCGAGAAAATTCTTGAGAGATTTAGTATGAACACTTGTTCACCACGTGTTGTCCCATTACAGAAAGGGGATAAGTTTAGTCATATGCAATGTCCCAAGAATGATGTGGAACGAAAAAATATGGAATCAATTCCATATGCTTCTGTTGTGGGCAGTTTGATGTACTTGCAAACTTGCACGAGGCCTGATATTAGCTTCGCTGTTGGAATGCTTGGCCGATATCAAAGTAATCCTGGATTGGATCACTGGAAAGCTGCAAAGAAAGTGATGAGATACCTTCAAGGGACGAAGGATCATATGCTCACATTTAGAAAATCTGATCGCCTTGAGGTGATTGGGTATTCAGATTCAGTTTTTGCTGGGTGCCTCGACAGTCGCAAGTCAACTTTTGGCTATGTTTTTCTCCTCGCCGAAGGAGCAATTTCATGGAAAAGTGCCAAGCAGTCTGTCATAGCTGCATCTACTATGGAGGCTGAATTTGTGGATTGTTTTGAGGCTACAATTCATGCATTATGGCTGCAAAACTTTATTTCGGGACATGGGGTTGTCGACACCATTACCAAGCCGCTAAAATTGTATTGTGATAATTCCGCAGCAGTTTTCTTCTCCAAAAACGACAAATATTCCAAGGGTGCAAAACACATGGAATTAAAGTACTTTGCCGTTATGGAGGAAATTCAGAAACAAAGAGTGTGCATTGAACATATAAGAACGGACCTTATGATTGCTAATCCGTTAACTAAAGGTGTACAAACAAAGACATTTAAATAACATGTACATAGAATGGGTCTTGGCTGTATTGATGATTGATTATGATGATGTTATGGCACACTCTTGATCTCATTAATGTTATGTTTCTGACTATTATCGAATTTCTTGTTCATTATGGTTTTGTATACATTATGTTTAGAACAAGAAATGAATGTCTTCACGACAATTAAGTGGACATTATGATATTTATATATAATTATGGAACTCGATGTGTTGAACTATTAGTGTAGTAGTATATGGAAGGAAGTATGCGAATCGAGAGTGTACAACCGCCATAACTCTCACTATGTGGTTTATCATGTCATAGTTTATTATGAAGTATGGCATAATGAGATTTGTTTATGTGCACCTAATGTTATACTATTAAGTTATGGGCTTTCGAACCAAGTGGGAGAATGTAAGAATATGTGGCCCGAAAGCATTGGGCTCACAATTAATTATCCTATTAGGCTATGCCTTTAATTAATAGTTAAACAAAACTAAGCCATTAATCTGGATATTTGATGGACGTACCAGTTCTAAAGACACCCTTATATAAATTGGTCCTCTCTCCTCTTATTAGGGTACACAGTATTTTCTCATCACTTTTCTGCTACGTTAAGAGAAGGTCAGAAGGGAAAATCTGATTTAGATCTACCAATTAATTCAACCCCGTGATCATCAAGCTCAAGATCACTAATTATGTCGTCTTCCGCATCAAGTAAGTATTTCGTATACACCAAATTATTTATTCAAGATCCTTGATGAAGTTTACATCATCATTTTCTTTTTTTTTTCTTTTTTTTTTCTTTTAAAGAAAAAAACAGGAACGGTGAATATATTGAAACAAACTCAAAATGCATAGAGAATCCGCATAAGGGAAGCAATCTCTTGCTTGCAAATGACTTACAAACAAGTAGTAAAAGGGGAGCAAGGCCCACAACAAAACAACTAAAAAAAAGACTAAAAAAAGCTATGGACTAGAGAGAGGCAGAGAGCAACCACCTAAATCACAAACAAATCAGAACAGAATGCAATAATCACAGTTGCACAGTGGGGATGCAACAAAGCCAGCCACAATCTGAAGAACGAAATTGCAAGAAGAGTTGTTTAACAAAACTCAACCAAGCATAAATAGACCCAAACAGCAAAAAAGACTCACGAGTTGCATGTCTTCCATAGCCACCACAAAATATATAAGTTGAGAGGTTAATGCGGTCGAACGTGCAGAGTCAAGAAGACATAAGTCCATCCACCAAGTTTTGAAAGAAATTGGACGAATTTTAACGCTTTGTCACTCCAACCCCACTAACTTCCACAATTTAATCATTTTTCAGGTTTCATCATTTTCAGTGACGAGAATTTTTAGAATTTACAACCCATTTTCATTTTCTATTTATTGAGATTACATTCTGTTGCCGATATAAACCGCAAGCTCATTCCTTCTTGTTAAGTAGTTTTCTTTTGTTTAATTCTTAATTGCTTTTTGATTTATTTTTATATATATATGTGTGTGTGTGTATATATATATATATATAATTATATATATATATATATGAGAAGGGATCATATGAGAATGGGAGATAGTAAAAGAAATAAGAATGAAACTATACCATTTGATCAGTGAAATCAATGGCCATGATAAAGTCAAATTTTCATAAATAATGGTCAATCATTAATGGCAATATAGTAATTATTGGAACTATTATGGTCAAATATGTACATTTGACCAATAATTAAGGGTAAGGTGGTAATTACACTTATAATACATTGACCCACAATTTCAGAATTTCTTTTTTATTCTCATCTCTCCCACGATTTCACACACACACACACACACACACTCAAACGAGCCTGGCGGAAATCAGCTCACAAACACCAGTCTCTGCCGCCGCCACCGGATCACCGTCGTTGCCTCTGATACCCTCCCGTCGACCTCCGTCATCCATCTCTAGCAGCGCCCTACCTCTTTCGTCCTCCGGACACGCCGGAATCATCCACAAACCACCGGCCACTGCCATTTGCCCAATTTCTCCCATCGTTGCCCAATCTATCGCCGCCGTCGCCGCCGCTAACATCCCGTCGAGCACCGTCATCCATCCCTATCTCAAACTCACGCAGCCACCCGTCGAGCACACACTTTTACTGATGGCGAGGGTCGCCATTCCGGCGAGTTGCAGAGGATGATATTGTGGCTGAGGAATTGAACGGGATGAGATCGCCGGCGATTTGAACTGGAGATGGGAAAGCAGCGGCCGGAGATGCTATTGTGGCTGAGGAATTGAATCGTGATTCGGTTGAATTTTGAATTGGCCATTTTATGTGAAAGATTTGGGTGAATTGGATCACATGTGATTCATGTAAACGATTTGGTTGATTCATGTGAAGAAATCTGTGAATTTGTTGTGAATGATTTAGGTGAGATTTTATTTTGGGTGAGTTGGGTGTGAATTGATTTAGGGGAATTAGACTTGAATGATTTTGATTTTTTTTTTTTTTAATTCTGTGAACGATTTTTGGGGAATTGGCAGGGTGAAGTGAAATGTAATTTTGATTGATTTGGGTGAGAATTGATTTAGGGGTTAGTTTTATGTAAATTATGTTAATGCTAGGGAGTTTTTGTAATTTTTGTAAAACTTTAATTATGACATAAATTAATCAGTGATATAAATATTTATACTAAATTATTAAGAATTTAATAAATACAATGATAGTGTTAAGTAATTTTTAAAACCTAAAAACATGATATCGTACCAAAATACTCAATATATATATATATACCACTGCAGCTCAAGATATCTCATCAAGTATTCCTTCTAGCAGTAATCAGATTGTTCAAAGCCATAATGCCACACTCTCTCCAGCTAAATCAGTTGTAGCTACTTCTCCCATCTCAGCTTCTCAATCTCTGCATGAGGAAGCTGTCATAATGGAGAACAACCTCCAAATTGTAGAGTCTGCAGGTATGGAAGTGGAGAATGCTATCTCTAATGAAGTATCAGATCCTCTACAAGAATTGCAAATGGCTCCCAATATCCCTCCACTTAAAACATGGAAAAGAGTGGGTAGTAGCAAGGGCAGATTGCAGAGAGCTTCTGAGCCAACAACTCTCAATGATGAGTTATGGATGGGGAAAAGAGCTAGAGATGACAGTATCCCTGAAGATCCATCATCTGATGATTTTCTAATCACTCAGGTGCATTCTAAAAAATACAAGTCCAAGTCTGAAATGGTGGGGGCTGCCAGCTTGGAGTGGCACCAACCTGATAAATGTTAGCTATGGTGTGGAATTGTAGAGGGTTGGGTGGGCCCTCTACAATTTCCCAAATCAGAGAGTTATTAAAAACTCACCACCCAAATTTTCTGTTCTTATCTGAAACTAAAAAACCAAAAGCCTTTGTTAAATCTGTTTGTAATAAGTTGGGTTTTGATAATAGATTAGCTTTGGTAGATCCTGTGGGTCTTAGTGGTGGTTTAGTTCTTTGTTGGGCTTCCAATGTTATAGTTCATGATGTTAAGTGTAGGGATTTCTATATAGCTATTCTCTTTCAGATTAATTCTGAGGCCCCTCAATGGGGAGTTTTTGTTTATTGTAGCCCTTGCAGATCAATCAGAGAGAACCAATGGGAGGAGCTAGTTATTGACAAACAGCCTTGGGGTCACACTTGGTTCTCTCTGGGGGATTGGAATGATATTATCTCTGCGAGTGATAAGGCAGGAGGCCTTCTCAGAAATGAAAATAGCTTTCTTGGCTTTCGGAATTTCATCAATGCCATGGAAATGTCTGAGATTAAATTTGAAGGATATCCATTCACTTGGTGCAACAACCGAGCAGCTCCTGACCTGGTGGAGGAGAAGTTGGACAGAGCTTTTGGCTCTTTTAATTGGTCTCAGGCTTACCCAAATGCTGTTGTGCACAATGTTATCAGAAGTGCTTCAGACCACTCAGTTCTTCTTCTGGATATGGGGCTTAAAAGGCAAAGAAGGAAAACTTCTTTCCATTTTGACAAAAGATGGTTACATAAAGATGGATATTCTGAGGTGGTGGTAAGAGCTTGGCAAATCCCTGTGGAAGGCACTCCTTTCTTCCAAATTAAGGAGAAAATAAAAAATACCAGGATAGCTTTGCTCATCTGGAGTTCCACATTTCAATCTCAGCACCAACAACAAATGGCAGAGCTTACTAAAAAACTGGAGACTCTGAATGAAATTAAAACTGGGGATAAATGGGAAGAATGGATCAATACTAAAAGGGAGTTGAATAAAGCTCATTTCCAGGAAGAGCTCTACTGGCAACAAAAGGCAAAGCATAAGTGACTAAGGGAAGGAGATGCTAACACCCGTTTTTTTCATGCATATACCCTGCAAAGAAGAAAGGTCAATGCCATAACAAGATTAGTATCCTCCCAGGGCACTGTGTTTTCATCTCAGAGGGAAATTGAATCTCATATATCTGATTTCTACAAATCCCTTTTCTCTACTGAGGGCAGCTGGGGAGGTGACACTTTACTCCCTCTTATTTCTCCTTGTATCTCAGATGAGATGAATCAATCCCTTTTCAGACAAGTGGATGAGGCTGAGATTAGAGGTGTTTTATTCAGTCTTGAGCCTGACAAATCTCCAGGGGAGGATGGCATGACAGCTAGATTCTATCAACATTCCTGGGACCTGATTAAGGCAGATGTTCTGAGGGCAGTCTCAAGCTTTTTCCAATCTGGCATGATCCTTAAATACTGGAATCACACATTAGTGTCTTTAATTCCCAAATGTGATTTCCCTCAGTCTTTGAGTCAATTTAGGCCCATAAGCCTGTGTAGTGTGCTCTACAAGATTATTTCAAAGTTGCTGGCTGAAAGACTTAAAAGCTGTCTCAAATTCTGCATAAGTGAGCATCAGGCTGCATTTATTGAGGGCAGGCATATTACTGACAATGTGATCATAGCACAGGAGGCCTTTCATTTCCTTAACAGACATTCTTCAGGTCCAAATTGCTTTATGGCTTTGAAATTGGACCTAGTTAAAGCTTTTGATCGTGTGGAATGGGATTGTCTGAAAAGAATCATGATTCAAATGGGTTTTCATCTGGATTTTGTCAAGCTTATTATGGCATGCATTTGTTCCACTTCTTTCTCCTTCAAGGTCAATGGTACTACTTCTGGTTTTGTTTCCCCTTCTCGTGGTATAAGACAGGGGACCCTTTGTCCCCCTATTTGTTTATAATAGTGGCTGAACTGCTTTCTGTGCTTATTATTAAAGCCACTGAATCTGGTAGCCTTCGAGGAATGAAGCTGTCTAGGAATGGCCCTTTGCTCTCTCATCTTTTATTTGCAGACGATTCCCTCTTTTTCTGTAAAGCTGGTGTGGATCAAGCTGTAGTCCTTATGAATATTTTGGAGCAGTATAGGCTCTTTTCAGGTCAGGCAGTAAACTTTCAAAAATCTGCAATCTTTTTTAGTAGGAATACTCCTCAAAATCTTCAATCTGCTATCTGTAGAACTTTGAATGGGATCATAGCCCACAGATCCACTAGATATCTTGGGCTTCCTCTTGGTATTGGTAAATCCAAAAGGGAGGTTTTTGAATATTTGCTGATCTCTGTGAAGAATAAACTTATCAGTTGGAAATCTAAATTGCTAAGTTCTGCAGGGAAAGAAGTGCTTTTAAAAGCTGTCATCCAAGCCCTCCCTGTTTATTCTATGTCCTGTTTTACTTTGCCTGTTTCTATCTGTGTGGAAATTGCTTCCCTCTGTGCTCAATTCTGGTGGCAATCTAACTCTGAGCAATCTCGAGGAATTCACTGGAAAAGATGTAGTTTGCTTACTCTTCCCAGAGATTTCAATGGCCTGGATTTCCATGATCTTCAGCTTTTTAACAAAGCTCTGATTTGTAAGAAATTGTGGAGGATTGTATCAAATCCAGATCTTTTTGTCAGTAAACTTCTTAAGGACAGGTATTTTCCTCATTCTTCTATTGTGCATGCTACTAAATCTCAAGGTGGTTCTTGGATGTGGAATTGCTGGATGGCCATGATGCCTTTCTTTGCAAAGTGGCTAAAAATTGAGATCAGAAATGGAGTAGGCACCAGAATTGATGATCTGAATTGGGTTCCTAACTTGGGCAAGCCTCTCCCTTCTCTCCTTCCCATTGCAAGGAATCACCTCATTTGGGTTGCTGATCTTATGCATAGTGATGGATTTCACTGGAATGAATGGTTAGTAAAGCAATTTTTTAATAGCACTGACAGTCAAGCCATTCTCAATATCTCATCTCCTAATCCTCACAGAGTTGATATAGTTTACTGGGGTATTGATCAAAAAGGGAATTACTCGGTTTCTGGTACTTATAAGCATCTTTGCAGAACCAAGGCTTTATTGACTGATCTCCCTGAGTGCAGCAGCAGCTCTTCCATCAAACAATCTACTAAGCTCAGGATGTGGAAGGTTAAAACTCCAAGAAAGATCAAATTGTTTCTCTAGAAATGTATCACTGGTTCCATCTCAGTTGCTGTGAACCTTAAGAAGAGGGGTCTTGAAGTTGACACTACTTGCTCTATTTGTGGAGAGGAAGCTGAGACTCTGGAGCACATCTTTTTTACTTGCAGAAGAGCTGTTAATGTTTGGAAATTCAGTCAAGTTTGCTGGGATGGATTACAGAACTTCACTCAGTCCTTTAAATCTTGGTGGTATCAGCTGTGTACTCTTGACTGTTTTGAAGTAGCTGAAGCTCGCATTCAACTCACTACCTACATGCTTTGGTGGCTTTGGAAGTCGAGAAACTTATGGATCTTTCAGAAGTCTTTGATTCCGGAGTATAAACTTCCTCAGATTGCTTGGTCAGAGTGGTCTGATTTCTGTTTTGCTTCTTCTTCTTCTTTGCCTTAGTAGTGGCTAGTCTTCTTTTGGCTTCTTGTCTCTTTTGTTATTTAGTTCGATCTCTTGCTAGGCTTTTTAGCAGTGGTGGGGATTGTTCTTTTTTCTTTTCTTCTCTTGCGGTTTTTGATATTTCTATCGTTTTGGGAAAAAAATAATAATAATAATAATAATAGAACAAAAATATAAAAATTGTACCGAATTTTTATTCGTTTGATATCGTTCGTTTTTGTGCAATGTGATAAACAGATGTGTGCAATCCAAACACCCATAATGTGCAATCGCAATATATAAAAAAATATAGATACAAAATAATATTAATTATAATAAACAAATAATCAGTTTTTTCCGTATAGTTTTTTAAAATAAAAACTAATTCTGACATTAACCAACTAATATTATTCAATCGATTATTATAATTACTGTAATTTTGATAAGTGCAACGTGTTGTGTTATAAGGTGCAAAATTTTGTTGTATAAAGTGCAATTTATTGATATATAGAGTGCACTACTGATATTTTAGTATGTTATCACGAATGTTTTTTTTTTTTTGATATATAATGTGATGGATAATAAATAATTATGTTGATTCGTTTTTTATATTCATATTGCGTAATATTTTGGCGTGATTTGTTGACATAAATTGTAGACCGTGTTTATAAACATGGTACTTTATTGTGATTGTTGAAGAAATAATTTTTATTTATGTTAAAATGTTGGAGAAATAATTTTTTATTTATGTTAAAATTATATTAAACAAGGTAGTAATTTTATTCATTATTTTTATATTTTTTTTTTTTGAAAAAATTTTGAGCTCCGTTGGTTTCATTCACTATTTGTGCGATTTGATAGTCGTGATAAAGTGTAATATTTTGTTTTATAAAGTACAACGTGTTACTTTATAAAGTGTAGCGTGGTGATATATAAAGTGTACTACTCTAATTTTGGTACGTTATGATGTTTTTTTTTTTTTTGATAGATGATGTGTTGGATATTAAAATTAGATTTACGTTGCGTAATATTTTTGACTGGATCTATTGACGTCAATTGTGGAATACGGTGATAAAATATAGCTTTCTTTATACAGTGTAATGTTTTGTTTTATAAAGTGCAGCGTGTTGTTTTATAAATTGCAACGTGTTGTTTTATAAAGTGCACTACTTTATACGATCCAATGTACATTATGTGTATTCGAAAACGAGTTTTAATAGATATAATTATACATTGAATTAACTTAAATAATTAAAATATTTTATTATCTATAATTTAAAGTATATTTAGTATTTTAATAATTTTTATAGTCTTTTATTTTTAAAAAAATATATTTTATAGTTAAAAAGTTAATTTAGCATTCAATATTTTATTTATCATTTTTATAATAGTTTTTTACTGTTTTTATATAATAATTTTTATTTTACAATATATATGTAAAATGAAATAAATGAAAAATCGTATGTTTTATAAATTTTCAAAAATTACAGATTTGCCATGTGTGTTTAATTGAAATATTATGCAAATATATAAAATTGCACTCAAGTCCTTCCCACTTATCACATTCTTCAAAGTAGGTCCCTTAATCAAATCTCATCTTTCCCGTCCAGAATCAGTGCCACCGTCACCGGCGCCTGAAATCGCGCCGCTTCCGGCCTGCCCCGCCCTGTCGGAGTGATTAGGTGGAAAGAGAGTTTTTTTTTTTTTTAATTCACCATTAATGTTGAGCTTGAGGTTCGATTTCCCGGCACTGTATTCCAATCTGGAGGACGACGGCGATCGGCGTGGTCGAGTGGCCGTCGGCTCCCAACTGCTTGTTTGTGTGAAATAAAGTGCAATATCGTCGACGAGTCCGGCGGCGAGACCGGCGGCAGGTGGCGGCCAAGGGTAGGGCGTGCAACTATGTATGCTCAGTGTGTGACGGCCGACGCCACATTGTGTCTGTGTCCAGTGTGTCTTTAGTATGTGCAGTGTGTGTGCGTGTGTGTGCGTGTGAAAGGTAACAGGTACTGTGTTTGTTGTTTGTCATGAAAGAGAGAGAGAGGAACGTGAGGGTGGGATAGGGTTGACGGAAATGACGGGTGGGTGGGGTTGGTTGTGGGTTCATGTGGGGTGGGGCCATCTTTTTTTGGGGTGGTGTGTATATTTACCATAATAACCTTAATGAATGCACAATTTTGACTTTTTCTAAATTGTTGGATCATCTAATCTAATGGCTGCGATTTATTCTTATATCTTTCATTGAGAACCATTCTCATGTGAACCCAACCATATATATATATATATACATCATTTTGATCAAATGAGAAAGAAAGATGGCATTCTCTCGTTGAGAGCAAAATTCTCTCGTTGAGAGTTAAATTGTCTTGTTGAGAGCCAAATTCTTCCTCTGGGAGTTTGTTTCTCGTATTTCTGTTGTTTTTCGGGCATCTTCGCATCTTGTTTTCGGATTGTAGGAGTCTGCCTTTGTGTTCTCAATTCTAGGGTTCTTATTTTGGGGTTTTTGGGGGTTTTGGGATGGGGGACAATTTGGGCGGCCCGGAGTTAGGGGCGATTTGAGTGGGTGTGCTGCGGAAACTTCATGCTTGTTCGTTATTTGAAAAGGAGGCGGGTGGAATTGAGCTGCGTACGTAATAGATGATGTTAAAGCTAGTGAGGTAGAATGTGAACAGAGTCTGTTCGGGAAGGTTGTTGCGGATAGACCGGCTAGTATTATAGGTGTTAAGCGTACCATGAGTAGTATTTGGAGGTTGCAACAATCGGCGGAAGTAAAGGAGATCAGCTCAAACTTTTTCCAATTCCCGTTCTCTTCTATGGAGGATAAAGCTAAGGTAGCTGCGGGCAATAACTGGTTGTTTGAGAACCAGTACCTTATTCTAACGGAGTGGTTTTATGGGCTTCATAGCAATCATCCTTGTTTTGAGGAGCTCAACATCTGGGTCCAAGTGCTGAATGTTCCTCTTAATTGGATGAGTACGAAAGTGGGCATGAGAATAGGGAAGATATTCAACAAAGTTAAAAATGTAGTAATCTGCAAAGTGGGAGGAGAAGTACGGAGCTTCCTATAAATTCTTGTTGTCTTGAATCTAAAGGAACCTATCCCCAGATGCACTGTTGTCAAACTTGGTGATCAGAGTATGATGGTGGTGTTTAGATATGAGCGGCTTGTTAATTTATGCTACTACTGTGGGATGATAGGGCACTTGGATAGGGGGTGCAAAAGGAGGGCAGAGGATATAGAGCGGGATAAACCAGTTGAAGGACAATTTGAGGAATGGCTCAAAACTAAGGAGACCTATCATGGTGACAAAACTCTCCAGGCCAGCAGCTCTGAAGATAAGAGTGGCTCACCTCATCAACATTTTAATCAAGATTCCATAGTTTCTGCCAGTGAAACTCCTGTCCCAAAAGAAAATGCTCAATCTGAGGGATTAAAGGAGAGTACAGGTAAGGAAAAGGGAGATATTGGGAAAACAGGCCTAACACCTCCAACAATCAAGAGCTTTAGAAATTGTTCCATCAGCCGTGGGCCTCAATCCCAGCCTAATGGAGTTTGGGGTGGAAGGAAAAGAGCTTTTCATGGAGGTGGAATCCCAAGGTATGTGTGATAATTTGTAACCTGGAGTTGGAAGCTAGAGGCAGGAGTAAAGGGGTGGGGGTAACTAAATCAGTGCCTTCTTGGAGAAGAAAGCATAGCAATGCTAGTAGATTATTGAGGATTCCTGAGAGTAGGAATGCTCTACTTTCTAATCCAGAGATTGGTAATGTTGCTAAAGGTTCAAAGGCATGTAAGAGAGACAGAGAGATAGTTATCTATGAGAATGATTTGGATAGTGCAGAGGAAGGAGTTCCAGATAAGAGATTGAAAGCTGCTTGTGTTGACTCTAAGGTGGAGAAGGGCAGTCTCAAATAGCCCCGGGGTGATCAATGAAAGTCAAGGTATGGAATTGTAGAGGGCTGGGTGGGCCCTCTACAATTTCCCAGATCAAGAACTCTTTAAGAGTCCACCACCCAAATGTTACTTTTCTTTCAGAGACTAAAAAATCATGGACCTTTACTAATACTGTATGTAGGAAATTAGGCTTTGGTAGTAGGTGGCATCTAGTGAATCCTAGGGGGACTAGAGGTGGCTTGCTGATTATGTGGGATGTCAATACAGATATTAAGCAAATTGCATCTAATGATTTCTGCATTCAAGTGGAGCTTAAAGGGCCTGGGATGAGAGAGTGGTGTTGGGTGATATTTGTATACATTAGTACTGACATGATTTAAAGGGTTAGCCAGTGGGAGTTTTTGGAGAACACCATAAATAATTGGGGAAGATGTTGGGCCATTGCTGGAGATTGGAATGACATCATTTGTAACGATGAGAAAAGCGGTGGTGTGAGAAGACATGAATCCAGCTTCAGAGGCTTCAAATCTTTTATTCAGAATATGGGGATGCAAGAGATGGATCAGAAGGGGGCTTTTTTTTTTACTTTAGGAAATAACAGAGTGGGTGATGGCTATGTTGAAGAAAGACTTGATAAAGTCTTCACTTCTTATGACTGGATGGTGGCTTTTCCAAAGATGGAGGTTATTAATTTCTACAGAACAACATCAAATCACAATGTGCAGCTCTTTGACACTGAAATGGAAGCTGATAGAGTACCAAGATGGCTCTACTAGCATGGCATAAACCTGTCCACAGAAATAGTGAGAAAGCAGTTAAAATTCTCACTGGAAGTTGGAAGAGATGAGAAGGAGTGGCCTTGAGAGAGATTGGGATGAATGAGGAATGCCGAAAGCCGATCTGGATTGTGCTCATAAGGAGGAAGAAACCTACTGGAGACTGAAATCTCGAGCTTTATGGCTTAAGGAGGGGGATAGAAATACCCGTATTTTCCATGCTTTCACTGCTTAGAGAAGGAAGATTAATCTTATTCAGAGGCTGGGGACCAGAGCAGGAGAGGTGTGTGGTTCAAAGGAGACCATTGCAACCCACATGGAGGATTTCTACTCAACTCTTTTCACTTCTGAAGGCAACTCTGAGGAGGATGAGATGTTGCAGCATATTCCTTATTCTATACCTGTTGATATCAATAACATCCTCATTCAGCCTGTGGAGGAGATGAGATTAAGGAGGTCCTGTTTAAAATGGAATCTGATAAGGCACCAGTGGAGGATGGAATGTCTGCTTACTTCTTCAAACACTTTTAGGATATTATCAAAGATGATGTATGTAGGCAGTTAAAAGTTTTTTTTCTTGTCTGGGAAATTACTTAAAAACTGGAAGCATACTGTGATTACTTTGATCCCAAAGTGTCTATATCCTGACTCTCTGTGTAACTATATACCTATTTTCTCTGTGTAGTGTTCTTTACAAAATAGTAGCTAAGCTTCTTGCTGAAAGGCTTAAAGTATGCTTAGACTCATGCATTTGAAGTGCTCAGACATCATTTATGCCTGGGAGGAACTTATTAGATAATGTTGTCATTGCTCATGAGTTTTTCACTACTTGCATAGACATAGATCTGGTACTCACACTTTTATGGCTGTTAAATTGAATATGAAGAAAGCATATGATAGTGTGGAATGGGAGTGCATTAGGAAAATCATGGGAAAGTGGGTTTTCATGGGACTTTTGTAAAATAGATCTCTGGTTGTATCTCGCACCGTACCTTTTTATTTAATATGAATGGGGAAAACTATTGTTTTGCTAAAGCTACTAGAGGAATCAGATAGGGTGACCCCCCTCTCACCATACTTGTTCATTATGGTTTCAGAAGTGTTTGCATCTTATCTGAACTTCACGAGTAGTATTGGTCCATTCAGAGGGATTAAAATTTCTAAGCAGGGCCCTATGTTGTCTCACCTTCTGTTTGCTGATGATGCTCTTGTTTTCTGTAAGGCTGATGAATCTCATGCTATGCTTTTGTTGGAGGTTTTGCATAAGTATTAATGTTTTACAGGGTAGAAAGTTTTTTTTTTCTTTCTTAAAAAAAGGGCAGAAAGTTAATTTGCCTAAATATCCTATGTTCTTGAGTAAAAACTGTGGCTCTGGGATGGTTAATAACATCTGCTCTATCTTGAGGGGTGTTGTGGTGAAAAGGTCCTCTAGATACCTTGGACTCGCTTTCGGGATTGGGGCTTCAAAAATGGATGCTTTCTCTTTTGTTGAGGAATCAGTGAGGGTCAGAATAGACAGCTGGAAAAATAATTTTCTATCAACTGCTGGAAAAGAGATATTGATCAAATCTATGCTGCAGGCTCTGCAAATTTTTGTAATGTCTTGCTTTCTGATCCCTGTTGGGTTGTGTAAGAATATTTGCAGGCTGGTGGCCAAATTCTGGTGAAATAAAGGGAGCTCTCAAGATCACTGTCTTCACTGGAAATCCTGGAATAAAATGGCCACGACAAAAGCTGATGGGGGCCAGGGTTTCTTGGACATTAAAACTTTGAACAGAGCTCTCATTCTGAAACAACTTTGGAGGCTTATTGATCAACTCTGGTCAGGAAAGTTATTAAAAGCAGGTACTTCCCTGATTCTAATATCTTTGACTAGAGGTATGTTGATACCCAATTTTGGCCTCGTCTATTAAAATATTATACATGGATATGTATTATATCAATTGTTTTATTTTAGGGCCCAAAATAATACCGCTTGTAATAATAACAGGCCCACCTAAAATAACTATATATACCCCTATGATGGACGAGAAAAAGGGGGTCTGAGGGGCTACTATTACTTTTACTTTATTTTCTCTGATTTGTAGGAAAAGAGAGGCGGTGCTCTCTTCTTCTTCCTACCTCAATCATTCTTCTTTCAATTACATTCAGTTACACAAAAATTCAACATACCAAAAATTCCACAAAAAATCCCATATAAACATAATTTTTCGAATTCCCCATGTTGATCAAATTTCGCATGTCAACAAGGTATTCTAATGGTGTTCATGGTTGTGGAAGTCATGGGCTTCAGTTCTTCCTGTGCTCAGAGATCACTTTAATATTATAGTCAGAAATGGTGCTGGCACAAATCTGTCTGATTATAACTGGGTTCCAGGTGTAGTTGGTGGAAAACCCTCTCGTAGGGTTCATATTGATGGGCATATGTTTTGGGTGAAAGACTTGTTGATTGCAGGTGGTTGCTGTTGGGATGAAAATCTTGTCAAAGCTCTATTCACAGAAGCAAATGCTTCTATAATATTGCAAATTTATACATTGAACCCTGGATTGACAGATCTTTGGAAGTGCCTATTTGTTGACAAAGGGAAGTTCTCTGTTAAAAGAACTTATAACCTTCTTTCTGTTGGCAATGTGTGTTCATCTGAGGTGGCTGAGAGTAGCTCTTTGGCTGGGGATAACAAAAAAGTCAGATTAAGATGCTGGAACCTGAAGGTGCTAAGTAAGGTAAAGCATTTTATATGGCAGTGTTTTACTAACATCTTGCCTGTAAATGTGAACCTAAAATCCAGGGGTCTAGACATTGATATCCTGTGCAAAGTGTGTGGAGTGGTTGCTGAAACCCGATACATGTGTTATTTCAATGTGACAGAGCAGTAAAGGTGTGGAAAATTGCCCCAATGCAATGGAACAGAATCATCCAAGAGCAGCTGAATTTCAAGCAGTGGTGGTGGTGGACTAGTTCAATGAATTGCAAAGCCATATCAGAAGATAGAATCCAACTCTCCACTTATATATTATGGTGGCTTTGGAAATCAAGGAACATCTGGGTTTTTGAAGGGGAAAAGCAACCTGAGGTGTGGATTGTTAAGACAACTATGAGAGTGTAACGCCCCGTTTTGTTTTAAAGAGTTTGCCGAATTTATTTATAAAAATCAGAGTTAATTTTTTGAAAAATTCCAATTTAAAACTTTAATCATTAATGGGCGCTACTTAACTACTAACAAAAATAAACAATTAAGGACAAACATAAAGAACCTACACATGCGATGTAATAATCAAACCAGATTATTCATAAGTCTCAGGAAACATCCAAAGGGTTAACATGATCCAAATGTTCAAACCAACATGTTTCAAATGAAAGCAGAAGCATAATAATTCAATGAAAAGCAAACAATCCAACATAGATATAGCGGAAGCAAAAGAAGCAAAAGACACGACATATCCATGACCACTACTCGCTCGTCCCTTGCTGCCGCCGCCAACCATGCTCAACCCAAAGATAGGAAGAGGATACAAGAGGACAAAACAAACAATGGAGGTGAGCAAAACCATTATGCTCACCAATACTGCACAACATATTTTGCATAAAAATCCCAAACCATAAATAAAGTATACATAGAATCCAAACTCTAACTCCCTATATGGCCCTATCACAAACCTCCTATGTACATACAACAACCTTCCGATCAGACATCGGCAAGGAGTAATCGTAAACCTTCCCACCCCGGCTCGACAGGGGCTAAGGGATCCTTTTCAGGAGACAGTGGAGCTGTTTTTCCCCAACACACGGGCCAGGGCATCCCTCCTGGATACGATGGGCAGACGACCTCTCACTGATTATGCATTCATCAAAGGCACTATCCACGGGACACTTAGACTAGGGTTCTCACGCATACAAAAACTATCGAAAAGAACATTTATATGAAATAACAAGTGCGATAATTATAGATACAACAACTGTACCCACCTTGAAGTAGCGACAAACACATAAAAGCGAGGTTCGGATAAGTGGTGAGGTCAACACTTCAAAACTCCTACACGAAATCAAGATAGTCTCTCGATTACTAATAATCTAACGAAACATAAACTTAGTTGAAACACCTCAATAAGTGGCTCGTGGAAAGTCTCGTGGAGTTATGGAACATTTGACTGGACTCGGGACCAAGTATGGGAAAGATATATAATAGTCAAATAAGTGTTGACCAAGTTAAATAAAAAGTCAAATGGTCAACTGAGGTCCAAGGCTCGAGAAAAAGTCCGAAAATTGGGTTATGGACTTGGGCTCGCGCACTGCAGGGCGCTGCCGGCAGGCCTAAGCGCGGCCTTAGGCGCTGGCACGCGTTACCGGGCGCAGGTGCTGCTGACAGGCAGCACTGTTTAGGGCACCTCTCGGGTTATCTCAAAATCCACCTGAGAGTTTGACTCAAAAATTTAAACACATATAAAACACTAGCAGGGATCATCATACATGAAAGATTTTCAAAAAAATTTCATACTTAAAAATTAATGACTCGATTATGCAAATTTATCAAGTAAGGCACGTTTTCAAGATGACCAGTGTAACATCCCGCCTAGACTTACTAAAATCAGAGTAAATTTTTCGCGCTATAAATGGAAAGAGACTGATTTAATTTTCGAAACTCATATTAATTTTTCGAAAATACTTTAACTTTAAGACGTGGGATGCTACTCAACTTTAATCTTTATCTTTAATCTTTATCTCTTTAAGCTAAATGCATGCGACCAAGTGAAATCCATTCTAGAATTAAGGCCATGAATAATACCGGATTAAGCATGCATATTTTGAAAGTCTGACATAATCTGAAATCTGAAATAGTAGTCTGAAATCTGACATCTGAAACACAAGTCTAACATGCGGAAGCAAGTACAAGTTCAAAAGACACACAAGCATAAAACATACATAGATAATTCAACATGTTCAAATACTATATGACATGTTTTCACAAAAATGTCCTGAAGCTGAACCAACATCACATATCTGCTCACGCTGCACGCACTCCGTCACCTGAAAAAGAGGGTAGTGGGGAGGCGTGAGCACAAAGGAATCAACGGTGCTCCGCCGGAACTGACACTGAATACTCAGCACAATTAATAACAAACTATGAAATCAACATATATAGGAATAAACTGGTCTGACTATGGGACTAACGGTAAACCGGTACTCATGTGCACACTCTGGGGGTCCCCTCCCATAGAAATCCAAGAAAGGCACTAATCACCCCATCTGGACGTTAGACTTAGGACGGTCCATAATCACACACATCCAAGTCATAACTGATATACTGAAATATTGACTAAGACGGGATCACTCATCCGTCTCGGTCCTTCAATTTAAACACATATAGATCTCAGACATGGTAAATTATTAAAAGCGATGAAATACACAGTACATGGTCCCCACCTGGAAATTGGCGAATGCAAAGGCTGAAATATCTGAAATGGGTAGCTGATGGAGGCTCGACTCTCCTCAAGCTACAAAATATATTGAGCAAAATATTCTAAGTACTAGGCTCAGAATAGAACTCAAATCTTTAATATCTTATATATCTAGATTCGCTCACTCGACTTTAAAATCATTTTAGGGATTTACGAGCTGATTTTGAAAATATTATCGTCTTTGAGGCATTCTAGAGTTCTCTGAAATTTTTCTAAGTCTGGGACTAGGATCTGACTTAATCTAATCTGACTGAAATTTAAACTATATCTGAATCTTAACTCTATCTGAAATTCTTAACTTTATCTGAAATCTTAATCTGAGTGCATCTGAAATTTATCTGACATTCTATCCGAAATATATTTCGAACAGTCCGGCTGACCGGACCGGTTCGACTGAAGTGGACCGACGGCTCACTCGGAGCCGGTCGATCATTCGCTTGACTATGTGCAGCTCGGTTCGACCGTGGTTCGATTTCGGCGTTGCGACTCGGGCCGACACGAACTCGACTGACACGGCTTAGCCGATGCACGAGTTTGAACGGTGCCACGGTCACTGACGCAGGGGCGTGCTTGGACCATGGCTAACGGAAAGACGCGTAGATGGTAGGTCGGATGGACTCGGTGCACAGGCACGCACTCGGGGGTTGACTCGGACTCGGTGTCCGGGCACGCACTCGGCGTTTCGGCTCCAACGGTCGGACGAGGGACGGTCACATGCGCGAGACGGCGATACGCATTATGAATTGACGATACGACGGTTAAAGATTATCTAGACGGTACTAGGGTTCAGACGATTATAATCGGATCCGGAAAAATACCCAGTTATCAGAACCGGATAAAACTAGGGTTCGGTTCTCGAAGAATTTTAACTCATTTAAGGTCAATAATTAATATACACTTTCTATTTGATTTATAATAAATCTATAATCCACAACTGCAGCTAAAATCTCAATCAAAATAATATTTTATTTTTACGGCATTAATATCTAAAGTCTCAATTTTTATAACTAAGTCAAACAACATCCAAAATTTACGAAAATCAAAACATAACATCCTCAATATATGTATGGTCCACGGTCAACAAATCAAGTCTAAATTCAACTCCTAGACTAGTCAACCAAAAATTGCTACGGCCGATCAAATACACATAAAATCGGTTCGCCTATCAAATGAACCCCGAAAATTCTCAAATTTTTACCTAAGCCTCAAGACAATTAATTATGATTTATCAAATTTAAATCATCATTTTATCACTTTTATTTAAAAAGTCGAACATATTAGCTTTATGCCCAAAAATCCCGATTTATTCAAAATCGCTCAAATCACCCAATTCATTAATTTTATATCATCTCAAATATTTTATCTAAGCCATTAAAATCAAGTTCTAGTGATTATACCT
>CACSLK010034108.1:5900407-5916776 GCA_902706635.1 Striga hermonthica | reverse complement strand
GCCTTCCCTCAGAACTCCTAAGCCTTTCCTGCTTGATCTTGCTAGAGGACATATTGTTTGGGTTAGTGAGCTTCTTAACTCTGATGGGACTGGATGGAATCAATGGTTAGTATCTCAGTTGTTTAATGAAACTGACTGCCAAGCTATTCTGAATATCAATACTCTTAAACCAGGTATGGATGATAGAATGCTCTGGTCTTTGAACAAAAATGGCAGATTCACTGTTGCAAGTACCTATGCTTTTCTGAATAAGAAAAAACTTCTGGCTCTTGATATTCCTGGTTGCAGCTCCCTCTCTAAGAACCAAAATCATTTCTTTAACAGATGTTGGAAACTGAAAGTGGTGGGTAATATAAAGCATTTTATCTGGAAATGTATTACTGGCTTTTTGCCTGTAAAACTTAACTTGCTTAAGAAAGGTCTGAGACTTGATGCTATTTGTAAAACTTGTGGAAATGAGATAGAGACCATTGAACATGTTCTGTTTTCCTGATCTAAAGCTGGCTTGGTCTGGAATTTAGCCCCGGTAAATTGGGATGGTCTGCTGCCTTTCACTTCCTCCTTCAGAGGGTGGTGGTCCCAATTATGCTCATTGCCTAAAACTGAGGTGGCTGAATTCAGGATCCAATTAACCACCTACATGCTATGGTGGCTTTGGAAGGCTCGCAATCTTTGGCTGTTTCAAAACACCATCCTCTCAGCTCATCAACTGGTCAAGACTGCTCACAAGCAGTGGCTAGAGTTTTCTTTGCTCCAGGGTTCTTCATGATTAGGTTTTCTTTTTGGTTTTGTTGGTTTGCTTTGCTTTGTTCCCTTTGTTGTAGTTCTGGTCTTTGCTTTTCTTGTTCTCTAGGCTGTTGCAGTGGAGAACTTGTTGTTTCTTTGTTAGTTGCTTTGTTATCTTGGCTAGTTAGTTTGTATTTGGGTTGTTTGAGTTTCTAGGCCGCCGTTGAGCGTGTCCTCTCAGTTTTTAGTTTCGGTTTTCAGTTGTAATTGGGACCTCCTATTTGTTTTGAGTTATATATAGCCTCTATCGTTTCGAAAAAAAAAAAAATATGATGGCTTGTAGTAATAATTTCAACTTGGGTCGAAAATTAATATTGGGCCCGGAATAAAATACTACGAGGCTCGATATTTAAAATATCGTTTGGTCTAGAAAATTAATTCGACTACTCGAATTAAAAATGGGCCGGCTATTATTATTTGATTCTCAAAATTAACTGGGCTCGAGTAATCAAATTCTCGGCTTTGGTTCGCTTAGATAAAATTCTGACTTTAATAATTAAAGTCGAATGAATTATTCATGGCTTAAACTTTAATACTAATTATTTAATTTAATGCAAATAAATATAATAAATGCATCAAATTAAGAAACTAGCTATTTATGAAAATAAAGTCGAGCTCCATAAATAGTAATATAAAATCTGGGCGTTACAATCTATCCTCCTTAAAATATTTCCGTCCTCGGAAATGCTAAAACTAAACATAAGTCTGACTCGACTAGAAACTAGGAATCGAAAAGTACATATTACTAGTCAGAACTGAAACTCTAGATAACGAGCGTGAATCTCATTCTCGCTCCTAAGTGGCCTCGGCCTTGCCGTGGCGGCTCTAGTGAACTCAGGCTAGAGACACATCTCAATTCCTCAATCGTTGGACCTTTCGGTCCAAAATCGCTACTGGCTGCTCTTCGTAAATCAGGTTCTACCCGACCTCGAGTTTTCTAAAATTCAACATGTGCCTTAGATCATGCACGTAATTTCTCAACATCGAAACGCGAAAAAGTTGTGCACACCCGAAAGCTCGGGTGGCAACGCCAAACTGCATACTACCTCGCCCACTCGATAGAGGATCTCGAATGAGCCTATATAATAGGGATCTCAGACTGACATTATAGTCTCGGATACTCCGTGGAATTGAGTAATTCCACGGATGTAAATACTGAAAAGCTGCTCCATGGTCATCGTCATCCTCACGGGCAAACGCGGGCCGACTTCGCCAGTCGGTCCACAAGCCAAACCACATCGAGCTGCTCTTTTGATTTGGGTAGTCCCGTAACAAAATCCATGGTAATGTGCTTCCACTTTCACAACGAAACCTCTAGTGGTTGCACGAAACTGGGTGGAAACTTGTGCTCAGACTTCACTTGCTGGCAAATCAAGCACTTTTTCCATGAACTTGGAAATGCTAAACTAAAATATATGTCAAAACTCTAAACTTTAAGGCCATATACAAATGAATCTCAAATCTAGGACTTCTAACTCTGAATTCTGTCTTCCTCCTGCTATTGATCTCGGCTATGCCATGGCAACTCCGGTATCAAGCCCCCAGGTAAATTCGGACAAGTGACTCTTATTTCAAGCCTCCATAATTTTCCCGGCCTTGTGGCTATTATACACCGTTAAGCCAAGTTCAAGAAACTGGGGTCTCTGTCTGGATACTGTAATAGGGCGGTACCGGCATTGGCCGGTCTCGCTGGTACTCGTTCGTCATGGCAACTCGCTAAAAATCTCACTATATGCCTTAGATAAAATCCAAGACAAAACTTTAGAAACTATATTAGGGAACATCAAAAGAAGCTCATCTATACTCTTAGCAGCATCGCCCTAGCTTCGGCGACACTCCTGGACTCAAAGAGACCTACTTCTCGACTCTCTAACTAGCGTACCTTCCGCCAAAAGTGGTTGTAGGAACTATCTCACGGGTCAACTCGGATCAATGTGAGGCTCATCTAAGGTTTCCACGTGTTCGAGTTCGTGCACATCTTCTCAAATTCGAGACGTGGGAAAAAAATCGCTTAATATTTCCTGAGAATTTCGACAATAAAGCCTCAATTGTTAGGCTTAGCTCGCCGTCTCTGCTATATGTTGAAAATGACTTGGGTAACTAAACTGTTGCTCATCTGCGGCTATGACCCTCAGGGTCATCTTGCCGTTCAAACTAATCTTAAGATCTTTCTGTGGCTGGCCTGTACGTGACTTTCATCGGTTCAGGGTTGCCTTAGTCTTTCCATGGATTGCTGATCTCTTCCCTAGTGTCTGTCGGTCTCCTATTGACCGAGAATCTATCTCTCGCTATTTCTTTCTTGTACGTCAGCAATCCACACGTGTCTAACGATGTCATGTCAATCGACATTTATTAACTATCTCGGTAGAAAATCGCTCTTTCAAACAGAATTGTCGTTCAAAATGCAAGAATCTGAGCGTTCTGATCGTCCATCGATCTGAAATATTGATGAGGACAACTAGCAATTGCGGTTTGACCTGTTGTAACCCGGCTCCTGACAATGCGGTACGTTGCACATGGTACGTTGCATGCGGCTTACCCACTACCCGGGGCCCACGGGCGCGGAACACCTTCATGCTATACATGCGTGCAATGTACCTGCGGCGTCAGTATTGCCTGCAGTCATAACAAAGTCGTATCCACGTCTTATGCTAGTGGCTTCACGGTACTACAGTGCTAAGTTAACTCGGCGCACTACTATTGGATCTAACTTCTTCTTGATACAAATCGAGGGTCTCACTACTTATATGGGTAAAATTTACCCAAGGGTAATTAAAATTTCAATGTTGTGGCTTTTCTATTCTTTCTTCCTTCAACGTCTATTCTAAAACTAGTGATGTCGTACACCACTAGTACTTAGAGATGACTTCATCACCTCAACTTTCTCGTGCTTTCTGATCTTGAGGCTTCGGGTTCTTCAACTTCTCATAGAGGATGTCCGTGCTTCAAGTTCAATCTTAGAACTTGTTGTCTTCCCGCATGGGTCGACAACTTCTCGACTCTCAAAGGTGAGCACTTACTTTCCTCCTTGAGTCTACATAACTTTTGGTGATTATTCCTCATCTCCTTTCTTCACGAACCATCAGGCGCACCCTAGTGTAACGCTCTTGGTCCAACAATTCACAATTCGGATCTGGGTCTTCAGTTCTTGTAGCTTCTTGGCGTCTGGGTCTTCAACTCTTGTAGCTTCTCGGCGTCTGGGTCTTCAGCTATTGCAGCTTCTTGGCGTCTGGGTCTTCAGCTCTTGCAGCTTCTTGGAGTCTCTCGGTTTGGCGCTTTTGATGCTAGTCCTACTCCAGCAACAGGTTGATCGAATTTCATTTGTCAGTTAGGTGGTCTTCTCGGTAATATTTTGAGAATACGAACACGCGATTGAAACAATGGTTAACTCTCCGGACGTTGTTAGTGAAGTGCTCTCTTTGTCTCTCTCTCTCTCTCTTCACGACTTCTAGAATTTTTCTATCGGCATATCGTCCATCTGCCCACAACTTTCAAATTCGAGAGTTGTGGCATTCAGCACAAGTATGCAAAATTTATAAGTCTTCGTCTTCTTAAACATGCTATCTCAACTTCCACTCGGCTTTCATTAAATTCTCTGTGAACTGTCGTCTGAGTATTCTCATACTATTGGAACTTCCTTGGGTGACGGAGTCAAAACATGACACAACGTGCAATCCTCGCTCTAGTTTCCTTTAAACTGGGTCTCCTCTTTCTCTAACTACTAGAGATCACCTCATATGGAAAATATATCTGCTATGGTTCAGCTTCAAACCTCCATGGTTTCTCCCAGACTTATGGCTTTTATTTCAAGACTCCAGGACTTACCCGGATCTATGACTCTTATACACTGAAAAACTATTAATTCTTATACTAGCTGAAAGGCTCTTGTCAATTCAAGTGAGGTAACCTCTAGAGTTAGAACTCAACTCAAAGTTTACATAGTTCAAACAAATGGAAACTCCACTGCTTTATCTATGTGTTGCAATCCATCGACTTATTAATCTAACTTTCGCAAGTGTCGAATTATAGATATAAATCGCTCTTTGCGATCTTTACATTATGGAATGCACTGAAATTTTGATCTCAACTTGGATTTTTAACGGAGTTTCAAAAGTATGCAGAAATTCCCACAACAAAAGTATTGCGGGTTCACGGAATAAAGATAATTAAACTACACGCATCTTCTTGAGTCTTCTGGACTTCTGCTTCTAGTGGTGACGGGCGTAGGCGTTGGCACTTCTTCCTCCTTGTTGATCCTAGGTCGGCTATTGCTTGTTGGGTCCTGCCATTTCTGGCAGAATTTACTGAAATGTAGAATTTACTTCGTCTTAATTCTAAGGTTTGAAATCGATCTTAGGGCACTATTATATTGCCACGGTTATCCTCGATATGTAGAAAAAGATACTTTCCCACAACATAATCGAGAATGTTTCTAGAGTTATATTCCGCTCTGCCCTCAGGAAAGTCAACGGTAGAGCGTACAAATAACTGACTCTGCTAAATTCTGACTGAAACAGTATAGCCAATTAAAATAGCTACACTATACTTTAATAATTTATCGAATTTCGAAAACACCTAGCTTGGCTAGAGTTCCGGTTACACTAAAATCTTCTATGTCCTTTCTAGAGTTTTGACTAGAATTCTCAAATCTTAATCAAAGGATAGATCTAACGCCCCTGAAATAATCTGACTATAATTAAATATGCATTCGCAAATAAAAGCTGTACAGGTGACGTACCTCGGAGTCAGCGTGGCGTGAGCGTGGTGTGGTCATATCTCACTAAAATTTTAGTATACAGAACCACTAAGTGGCTCCGATACCAACTGTAACACCCCGCCTAGACTTACTAAAATCAGAGTAAATTTTTCGCGCTATAAATGGAAAGAGACTGATTTAATTTTCGAAACTCATATTAATTTTTCGAAAATACTTTAACTTTAAGACGCGGGATGCTACTCAACTTTAATCTTTATCTTTAATCTTTATCTCTTTAATCTAAATGCATGCGACCAAGTGAAATCCATTCTAGAATTAAGACCATGAATAATACCGGATTAAGCATGCATATTTTGAAAGTCTGACATAATCTGAAATCTGAAATAGTAGTATGAAATCTGACATCTGAAACACAAGTCTAACATGCGGAAGCAAGTACAAGTTCAAAAGACACACAAGCATAAACAGACATAGATAATTCAACATGTTCAAATACTATATGACATGTTTTCACAAAAATGTCCTAAAGCTGAACCAACACCACATATCTGCTCATGCTGCACGCACTCCGTCACCTGAAAAAGAGGGTAGTGGGGAGGCGTGAGCACAAAGGAATCAACGGTGCTCCACCGAAACCGGCACTGAATACTCAGCACAATTAATAACAAACTATGAAATCAACGTATATATGAATAAACTGGTCTGACTATGGGACTAACGGTAAACCGGTACTCATGTGCACACTCTGGGGGTCCCCTCCCACAGAAATCCAAGAAAGGCACTAATCACCCCATCTGGACGCTAGACTTAGGACGGGCCCTAATCACACACATCCAAGTCATAACTGATATACTGAAATATTGACTAAGACGGGATCACTCATCCGTCTCGGTCCTTCAATTTAAACACATATAGATCTCAGACATGGTAAATTATTAAAAGCGATGAAATACACAGTACATGGTCCCCACCTGGAAATTGGCGAATGCAAAGGTTGAAATACCTGAAATGGGTAGCTGATGGAGGCTCGACTCTCCTCAAGCTACAAAATATATTGAGCGAAATATTCTAAGTACTAGGCTCAGAATAAAACTCAAATCTTTAATATCTTATATATCTAGGTTCGCTCACTCGACTTTAAAATCATTTTAGGGATTTACGAGCTGATTTTGAAAATATTATCGTCTCTGAGGCATTCTAGAGTTCTCTGAAATTTCTCTAAGTCTGGGACTAGGATCTGACTTAATCTAATCTGACTGAAATCTAAACTATATCTGAATCTTAACTCTATCTGAAATTCTTAACTTTATCTGAAATCTTAATCTGACTGCATCTGGAATTTATTTCACATTCTATTCGAAATATATTTCGAACAGTCCGGCTGACCGGACCGGTTCGACTGAACTGGACCGACGGCTCACTTGGAGCCGGTCGATCATTCTCTTGACTATGTGCAGCTCGGTTCGACCGTGGTTCGAGTTCGGCGTTGCGACTCGGGCCGGTACGAACTCGACTGACACGGCTTAGCCGATGCACGAGTTTGAACGGTGCCACGGTCACTGACGCAGGGGCGTGCTTGGACCATGGCTAACGGAAAGACGCGTAGATGGTAGGTAGGATGGACTCGGTGCACAGGCACGCACTCGGGGGTTGACTCGGACTCAGTGCCCGGGCACGCACTCGGCGTTTCGGCTCCAACGGTCGGACGAGGGACGGTCACGTGCGCGAGACGGCGATACGCATTACGAATTGACTATACGACGGTTAAAGATTATCTAGACGGTACTAGGGTTCAGACGATTATAATCGGATCCGAAAAAAAACCTGGTTATCGGGACCGGATAAAACTAGGGTTCGATTCTCGAAGAATTTTAACTCATTTAAGGTCGATAATTAATATACACATTGTATGTGATTTATAATAAATCTATAATCCACAACTGCAGCTAAAATCTCAATCAAACTAATATTTTATTTTTACGGCATTAATATCTAAAGTCTCGATTTTTATAACTAAGTCAAACAACATAAAAAATTTACGAAAATCGAACCATAACATCCTCAATATATGTATGGTCCACGGTCAACAAATCAAGTCTAAAGTCAACTCCTAGACTAGTCAACCAAAAATCGCTCCGACCGATCAAATACACATAAAATCGGTTCGCCTATCAAACGAACCCCGAAAATTCTCAAATTTTTACCTAAGCCTCAAGACAAATAATTATGCTTTATCAAATTTAAATAATCATTTTATCACTTTTATTTAAAAAGTCGAACATATTAGCTTTTAGCCCGAAAATCCCGATTTATTCAAAATCGCTCAAATCACCCAATTCATTAATTTTATATCATCTTAAATATCTTATCTAAGCAATTAAAATCGAGTTCTAGTGATTATACCTCACAATTCTCGAAAACGAGCAGATCGGGATAGCACAATAGAAGATCGGGCTAGAACAAGAGTCAAAGAAACAAATCGGACCAGATTTAAAGCGTCAAGACTGCTGAAAACAGTTGCTGGGTCTGGTTTGAGCTGCTAGGTCACGATTTGCAGGTGTGGAGCTTGGATCTGAGGAGCTGGTCGCGAGCAGGTGCTGAAATCGCCGGAAAAATGAAGCTGGTGGCGAGCTGTGGGCCTGGTGCGGTGGTGGTCGCGGTTGTGAGCGGGTTGTGCTGAAATCGAGCTAAAAACGAAGCTGAGGATGAGCTATGGTCGGGAGTCGTGCTAACCGAGGTGGTCGCGAGCTTGGAGGAGTGTTTTCCGGCGAGGTGAGCTGCAGCTGGGGATGGCGACGGGCTGGTGGTCGTGGGTGGCTCACCGCTGGGTTCGAGCTGAGGATGATGGTTCGAGATGGGATGGACGGGCTTGACGTGGAGGTGCTGGAACTGCTCGCCGGTGGAAGGTCGCGCAGCTTGTGGGGAGCTCGCTGGAATTGGAGCGGCTGGGATGTGGTGGTTAGCTCGGGCTCGAGCTTGACGCTCGTGTACGGTCGGGCCTGCGTGCGGGCTGAGATGGAAATGGCGTTAGGGTTGCGGCTGTGGCTTGCCAGCGCGAGCTGTGGCCGGAAAACGTGAAGGATGGCCGGATTTTCGGAGCTCAAGCCATGGACAAGCTTTGTTCTTGATATGGTAGGATATATGTTGAAGATGATGATGTTTTCTTTAATTTTTTTTAGGCTAGATCTTGAAAAGCTAAGACATGATGTAGATATTTGTACAAGATCTTGAAAAATGTGGTGTTTATTTGCTTTGGATCTTGAATTTTGAAGATGGTGAAGGAAGAAGATGATGAATAGTATGGTGGCTAGGGTTTGGATGTTGTGTTGTTGGGAGACAAGGGAACAAGATATTTATAGTGGAGAGAGGAGCTTAGGGTTTCTTGTGTGTGTTGGGCTTTTATCGGGCTAGAGAGTCGGGCCTAAAATCGCTACATAATCGGCCTAGCAAAAATCCTAACACTCGGGCTCGATTAATTCAGATACCGACTAGGAAATTAAATATAATGGTCTATAAATAAAATATGATGGCTTGTAGTAATAATTTCAACTTGGGTCGAAAATTAATATTGGGCCCGGAATAAAATACTACGAGGCTCGATATTTAAAATATCGCTTGGTCTAGAAAATTAATTCGACTACTCGAATTTAAAAATGGGCCGACTATTATTATTGAATTCTCAAAATTAACTGGGCTCGAATAATCAAATTCTCCGGCTTTGGTTCGCTTAGATAAAATTCTGACTTCAATAATTAAATTCGAATGAACTATTCATGGCTTCAACTTTAATACTAATTATTTAATTTAATGCAAATAAATATAATAAATGCATCAAATTAAGAAACTAGCTATTTATGGAAATAATATAAAATCTGGGCGTTACAACCAGTCACAAGAATGAGTTTTAATCTAAAATTCGAAAATGTAATAGAACTTGCAAAGCATAGAATATCCACCAAGTTTTAACCCAAAAACTTAAACATGTGATTTTATAAAATTAAACCAAATTTGTAGCAAAAACGAGCATGGATTTATTGACTGACCAAAAGGAAGATTCAGGACATAGAAATTTTATGACAACAACTGCAACATGCTGGGAACAACATATAAAAATTTCAAGAATAAAAAATAAACATGTGAATTACGAAAATTATAGCAAGTTTCTGCATATAACATGATTTAAACAAAAACTTAACAAAATGAATCCAACAATTTTTGGGATATTTACCACTTCAAATATCATATCAAATAAGCATAATGACCGAGTTTCATGCATTTACATCAAGATCTCAATTTTATACGATTTTTCTAAGTTTCTGTAGATATAAACAAATAATTATTTACCCTAACAATTTAACTCCAAAAATTATGAAAATTTATCACGAAGGCAATACATACTAGGGTAGCAATATATCCAAAATTCAGAATTTTTGGACCACAATACGACTTATCATGGATTTAACAAATCTCAGCAAACATATAAACTTCAAAAATCCATAACTTGAAAAATACAACTCCAAATTGCACAATGTCAAAACCATTGTGACCAGGACACAAAAATGTTCCATTTTCCAAAAGCTAACCACGAGATTGATTCAGATACTAAGGGTTTCATATTTAAACCCTAAGATCCAAAATGACAAAATACATAATATATCCTATATTATCATATAAAATCAAATAATACATGAAATATCATATAATCAGCAATTGGACATATAATCACAAACTAATAATTGGGAGTAGTAAAATATACAAATACCAAGGGGAGAAACGGCGAACGGTTGGTTGATCCTACGGGCGGAAAAATCATCCGCGTGCTCGGCGTTCGAAGGTGGCTCGCACGTCGAATGTAATGACCTCGGGTGGTTCATTGATGGACGTCGAACAATAGGCTAAGGAGGGAGCTCGGACGTCGGTCGGGTGTGCAGTGCGGCTCGGTTCTTGCTGGTCGTGCGTTGCGTGGGGCTCGACGTGTGCCAGCTGTGCGCGTGGGCGATGCGATGAGGGGGCTCCGGTGATTTTTCTGGCAAGAAAAGAGAGGTGGAGGGAGTGAAGAGGGCTCTGAATATTTTTGATGGAAAAAGAGAGTGAGTGAGGGAGAGAGCCGAGAGAGGGGCAGTGATAAAGGGGAAGAAAGGGTCTTCCCTTTTTAATGCTTTCAAAATGTAACTTCCCCTCCCATTTACTTGGTCAAAGCACAAAATAAGGGATGGTGGGCTGAAATTAGGGGCTAAGGATCTCATCTCGTGAATTCAAATTCAAACTAACCACATGCTTGCAAAAGAGATGGAGGGCGACGAGTCAGGCGACATTGCATGCGGGCGCGGTGCGCGAGCGAGTGCGCGGTCTGAGGAGATGGCCTGGGTTGGTTACACGCGCGATCGAATATAAAGACCCGACTCGGCTCAATGATCGGTTCGAAAATAATTTAATTTGGCTCGATAAATATATATTACGAACACAATTAGACAATTATTATCACATAATCGAATAAAATACAAATCAAGTAGGAAATAAATAATCTCAAACGAAAATAAAATAAATAAATAATACCAAATAAATCCGGAACAAATAGGGCGCTACTATACTACCCACCTTAAAAGGAATTTCGACCTCGAACGAATGATAGTCGTCCTAATAGGACAATAGACACCAGAGAGAAATTCCAAACCACTAAACTCGGATACTCCATCTAAATCTCCTCGCTCTCCCCAAATCGTATCGCACATGCCACGGCTACCCCGTCGGGCTTTGACGAGTACCTCTCTCGGCCTTTCTCAAATGGATACACCTATCCAACAAGTCATCGGTACCTCCACAGGTAAGGTTCTGCCCACATGCAGCTCGTCAAAGTTTATCATGCGCCCCAGAGTCACGCACATGTCCCTTCCCATGAGGCACTGGATAGGTCGTGCACTCCCGCGAGCTACGGTGATGGGGTCAACCGTCAGGCTAAGTCGCCGACTCGGCCAAGAGTCTCAAAAGGACTGAGATAATGGGGCTTCAACTTTCTCTCTGCTCAGAAACAAGGTATACACACCTCTAACCATACGAAAGGGGAAACTCGAATGGTACCATCAAGATACTCGCTCGATAAACAAAAACCCAAAGCGGCTCACCCATGGTGAGAAACTGCAAACGCACACACAACATGCACACACGACCTCAGCAGGTCTCATAGTGCGCCGACCGTGAGATCATCGATCAAACAATCATGACATGTGGAGCTGAGTTTCAGCATGGTGCCCGGGTCACGCTAAAAACTTACCCACAATCTCGACACACCTGTGACTTCTTGCCATAGCGATTGTCACGGTAAATGTGCAACCGTGCACGCAGTATAGCCCCGCTATACTCATACTTACAACACACGATTCTACGACACAAACGTAGCCCCTCATGGCTCCGTTTGCTGGCAACACAAGTCTCCTATCTCGCCATCTCAAGAAATCCTTGCATAGGCATAGGAAACCTATCGACCATGCTTCCTTATCAAAACCATCGATCAAGGATGAAAACGCAGTTTGGTGGAAATAAGAACTCTCGGTGGTCAAACCGTCCAATAGAAAAATAAAATGAAAGTTTGATTTTTTAATGTACTGTCCTCCGAGAGGTGACACGCTCGCAGGCGCTGCATATACGAGGTGCCAGGACGCTCACATGCACCTTTTCAGAGACCAGCCGCAAGGTCAAGGTTTGGCTGATCATTCTGGCCTGAGAGTTCCGTGGTTTCGGTGATGGCACTGCAGCTTGCGTGTCAGTCAACGATCGGTCGCGCGCAAGCCTATCGTCTATCAGTACGGGCATACATGCTTTACCACCACTTCGTGGCTACACCTAGTCAGGGTCGATTTTTGGTTCAAGGTATCGACAAAAAAATTTAATCCATGGCTTCTCTCAATACGAAAATTTTCTGACTTGGGATTTCACATAAGCTAAGGCAATAGCAAGAGAACGGTTTTCCGCAAAATGTGTACCAATGGGGTTCATTCCAAACAAGCTTTTTATTTTTACACTAATTCAAAAGTTTCAAGGTCTCAAAAATAACAGGGCATAAAACCGAGTTTCAAGTCCACTACCTTATTCCAACAACACACTCTAACACGCAAAAAGACCCAACGCTATAGATAGACAAAAATCCTCAAAGGAAATCTAATGCGACTCTCCAGTAGAGAATGGTACTAGATCAGCGGCTCTTTTCGAGACACCAACTAGCTAGCTCACCTCGGCTCTTTCGACTTACAACATCGGCCGTCACGTCAGCTCTTTCTCCGGCTAATCGTCCAAGCAGTCTTGAACGAGCTCCACTTATCTGCACTGTCCAGAGTTCACACCTGAAGGTCTAGTCGAGAGGCTTCTTTCATCAAAATGACCTCAATCACGTCTTCGTGTATTTCCGCTACGTCTTGGCGTTCTTAGAAATAGACTATGACTTCGCTGCAAAATTACAACCAGACATTTCGCCACAGTCGCCATTGTGTTACTTAGCATGAAAGAATCACTATTCGACTGTAGATATTCTCATCGGGTTCCAGAGTTCATTTTCATACGTCGACTCCTCGATCTTCTGCTGATGGTACATCGGGTCTCGGATCGGTCTTCAATGATTTTGCAGTTGTCTTTAGTTGATTGAATGGGTCTTCACCTCGTGATAGTAGTTGACCATCCTTCATCGCCCTTCGGTTAGATTTACGGTTGTCGATGTGCAGCATTCCTTGCCATGAAACAGATCGGCTCCTCCAGTGTTTAAGTTGGCTGTAGCTCGCCTTGCTCGTCTAATGGCCTTCTTGGTTGATTCTCTGGACTACTCCTTGGTGCACCCAGATGATTGGTACGTCTCAGAAATGGTCCAATTTGTCCTCGATAATGATAAAAATAAATTGATTCAGATGAGTAGAATACCCAACCACAACTATAAGAATGATATAAGACAAGTAGAAAGCTGGAAACACTTGTCTAAATTGATACATCACGTTGTAAAATGTGATCTCGAAACTCCAAGCGAACCAAAAAACAAAGACAAGGTTTTTAAAGGTTTTGCAAAAGTTCAAGGGTGTGAAAGATTTCTCCCGAAGACCAAAAAGAAATAAGAGAACGACACGTAAGTTCGAGAATATAGGCGACTCTACGCTTCACAATGCACATGCTCCAGGCTCGACTACCCTCCTTAAAAGACCCTTCATAATCCTTTAAGGGAAAACACCTTCCTCGTATTAGTCGACGACCCCCGATCGGGGAAAACTATTTCTGATGCGACATACTATTCAATCACAACAAGATAAATGACCGTCGTTGGCCTCCAGGTCAAGGTACCATAGTGGCTTACGCTGACTTTTGCGTTCTCGAGCGCACGGACTCGGAGTTATCACAAACAAAAATCACAAACCTTGCGACAAGTTAGGTTTAGCAGAAAACAAATATGCTTATCCCTATTCGTACACAAAGTCTCCAAACAAAGTTAGTTCCAAGCATCAAATACAAGAATTTTACAACAATTTAAAACATAAAACACGGAAAATGGAAAGATTAATAGAAAACACAAGATCATGATTTCCCGGTCAGTTGTCCACTCCATGCTCAGTTCATCCTCGTCCTAAGTCAGAGCATACTCACGGGATTCTCCCTCTGTATCAACCAAATGTCGAGCAAAAGAGTTCATCCATGTGAGGTTTCAACCACATTCGTCCACCGTTGATCCTCTCTGGTATAGGTCACTAATCTCCTTCTCCATGCAATCACACAGTTCTAAGAAAAATATTCCTCGGTGATGTTTCTCTTTCATTTGCACTTGAAATAAAACAACACGATCCTCTTCTGGCCTCGAATGCCAGTAGTCGATATAGAGAACAAAATGGTCGAGTTAGGACTCTGCGTAAACAGTACACTGGATCTACATGAGTTTACGGAGTCATTCCGTCAAACTACCAGCCTTCTCGATCAACGTTCATCACTCACGCAATAAAAGGTAGCCATTGCTTTCCTCGAGGTTTTGCCATCCTCGAGAGTCTCGTTAGCAATAATCCATCGATCAGCAGAACTCTTCGGCATCGATTGACAACTCATTCGAAGCTTTAAATCCCAATCATCGCACTCCAACGATTGGATTTCACCACTGCTCCTTCGATCCACTTGTCAGCTGCCCCAGACATTCGAGTGATTCCGCACATTCAGACTTTCTCGGTTGTCTAATCTCAATAAGGCATCCTGACGTTGGTCACCAGAAACGTTATGATGCTTATATACAAATCTCAACTATCAGCGAGATAGCTCGTTCAAAGTGCTAACTCGAAACTTATAGAGAGAAAATTTCTAGAGTCATAACTAAACACTAGAATTCGAATTATAACAACGGTGGATAGTCCTAAGCCTCATATAAAATAAATAAAACAACAAAACTCATACCTCGAGCTGGCGCGGCGAGACAAAAGCGAGTGGTCGAATGGTCATTAAACACACAAACACTAGAGAGAGTCTACAGAAACGCAGACTAGCTCTGATACCATATTGTAACGCCCCGTCTTGTTTTAAAGAATTTACCGATAAAAATTAGAGTGAATTTTTTGCAAAATTAAAATTTAAAACTTTAATACTTAACGAGCGGTACTTAACTACTAACAAAAATAAACAAATAAGGACAAACATAAAGAACCTACACATGCGATCTAATAATTAAACCAGATTATTAATAAGTCTCAGGAAACATCCAAAGGTATAAAATGATCCAAAAGTTCAAACCAACATGTTTCAAATTAAAACGGAAGCATAATAATTCAATGAAAAGCAAACAATACAACATAGATAACAGCGGAAGCAAAAGAAGCAAAAGACACAACATATCCATGACCACTACTCGCTCGTCCCTCGCTGCCGCCGCCAACCATGCTCAACCTAAAGATAGGAAGAGGAAACAAGAGGACAAAACAAACAATGGGGGTGAGCAAAACCATCATGCTCACCAATACCGCACAGTATATTTCGCATAAAGATCCCAAACCATAAAAAAGGAATGCATAGAATCCAAGCTCTAACTCCCTATATGGCCCTATCGCAAACCTCCTATGTACATGCACAACCTTTCGATCAGATATCGACAAGGAGTAACCGGAAACCTTCCCACCCCAGCTCGACACGGGCTAAGGGATACTTTTTAGGAGACAGTGTAGCTGTTTTTCCCCAACACACGGGCCAAGGCGTCCCTCCGGATACGACGAGCTGGCCACCTCTCATTGATTATGCATTCATCAAAGGCACTATCGACGGGACACTTAGACTAGGGTTCTCACGCATACAACAACTATTGAAAAGAACATTTATATGAAATAACAAGTGTGAGAATTATAGATACAAAAAATGTATCCACCTGGAAGTAGCGACAAACACACAAAAGCGAGGCTCGGATAAGTGGTGATGTCAACACTTCAAAACACCTACACGAAATCAAGATAGCCTCTCGATTACTAACAATCCAACGAACACAAAAACTTAGTTGAAACACCTCAACTAAGTGGCTTGTGGAAAATCTGTGGAGTTATGGAAATTTGACTCGACTCGGGACCAAGTATGGGAAAGACATATAATAGTCAAATAAGGGTTGACCAAGTCAAATAAAAAGTCAAAGGGTCAACTGAGGTCCAAGGCTCGAGAAAAAGTCCGAAAATCGGGTTACGTGTTGGGTTCGATATACTGTACGGAACAGAGTTTGCAGCGGAATTTAAAATTTTATAAGTATTTATCACATAAATACTTATTCCGTACATAGGTATAACGAGATAACAAATAAGCATCATTAAAAATCTAGTAACTTTTACTAATTTTGATTTGATATGTAATTTATAAAATTACCTTTCTTCTTGAACTCCTTCA
>CACSLK010034108.1:5857501-5891228 GCA_902706635.1 Striga hermonthica | reverse complement strand
CCCAATGTATCAACCCGAAATTACTATAAATAGCGGACCTATGACATTTGTAGGGGATCTCTTTTTCTCCGAATTTCCGAACTGTAAACACTTTACTAAGCAACACGTAAAAGCCCATCACGGCTCTTCACCTCGGTTCACCTCGGACCGGGGCCATTGTCGATTTAATCGTACATGCTTTACGTTCAAATCATTCAAAATTATCCACGTAATTACATGTTATATCGTTGTTAACAATCACATAACAACAGTGTGGAACAAAAAAAATCATCCCAACACTAATATATATATATATATATATATATATAATGGCCGAAAGTTACTCATGAAGGGGTGGAAAATTATTGTCCAATTATAACTATCCAAATGCTAAACACATGGCCTGAATTTGCTTAGTCATGACCTTAAATTTGGTTATTCATAAGCAAAGTGTGAATAGCATGACATCTCATGCTTGCTAATTGACAAAGGCTCCTTGAATTTCCCAACAAATTCATACGGCAATTTGGCATAATTGGAGCATGATTTGGCCTTTTTATTAGCTTAAGCATGATTATATAGTTAATTAAGCACAATAACATGCTTAATTAATTGCTAACACATGATTGATTTGATTAACTTGGTATTTAAATACCAACATTAATCCGAACGTGAACGTGACATTCGAAATTAATTCAAATATTCATGACTTGGACAATTAATCTGAATATCGACGTTTTGGATAATTCATCAACTTAACTTATTAATTCCGAACTCATTAATTAATTAAATAAGTCAGAATTAAATCTGAAAACTCATTCGGTTATTAACACAATTAAACCGAATAACATATTAACTAATAGTCGAACGTGGAATACAACTAGCTGATTAACTTGAACTTGAACATGAACATGATTATTTATTAACAAAGGTTAGCTTAAAATTAAAAGCTAGTATTTTCTTTTATTAATAAAACTCGGGGTGTTACACTTTTGACATGTTCGAGCGGTCAAAGATTGGTTCTTGACTAGTTCCTACGCAGCCAATTTTTCCAATAGAGTCAGACCGTTTTAAGGGACCATTTCTCTGTCCTATCGGTTGGTCCCATTCGATTCTCGTAACCTACTTAAATCACAACTACTCTAAAATCACAACCTACTTATAATAAATATATTCGGTTGGTCCCATTCCTACGCAGCCAATTTTCATAGATTGCTTCAATGAATATATTGAAACAAACTCAAAATGCATACAGAATCCGCATAAAGGAAGCAATCTCTTGCTTGCAAATGACTTACAAACAAGTAGTAAAAGGGGAGCAAGGCCCACCGCGAAACAACAACAAAAAAAAGACTAAAAAAAGCTATGGACTAGAGAGAGGCAGAGAGCAACCACATAAATCACAAACAAATCAGAATAGAATGCGATAATCACAGTTGCACAGTGGGGATGCAACAAAGCCAGCCAAAATCTGAAGAACGAAATTGCAAGAAGAGTTGTTTAACAAAACGCCACAAAGCATAAATAGACCCGAACAGCAAAAATGACCCACGAGTTCATGTCTTCCATAGCCACCACAAAATATATAAGTTGAGAGGTTAATGCGGTCGAAGGTGCAGAGTCAAGAAGACATAAGTCCATCCACCAAGTTTTGAAAGAAATTGGACGAATTTTCACGTTTTGTCACTCCAACCCCACTAACTTCCACACTTTAATCATTTTTCAGGTTTCATCATTTTCAGTGACGAGAAATTTTAGAATTTACAACCCATTTTCATTTCTCTATTTATTGAGATTACATTCTGTAGCCGATATAAACCGCCAGCTCATTCCTTCTTGTATAAGAGTTAAATTGTCTTGTTGAGAGCAAAACTCTTCCTCGGAGTTTGTTTCTCGTATCTCTGTTGTTTTTTCGGGCATCTTCGCATCTTTTTTTTCGGATTGTAGGAGTCCGCCTTTGTGTTCTCAATTCTATGGTTCTTATTTTGGGGTTTTGGGGGGTTTTGGGATGGGGGCAATTTGGGCGGCCCAGAGTTTAGGGGGCGATTTGAGTGGGGATGTGCTGCGGAAACTTCATGCTTGTTCGTTATCTGAAAAGGAGGCGGGTGGAATTGAGTTGCGTATAGATGATGTTAAAGCTAGTGAGGTAGAATGTGAACGGAGTCTGTTCGGGAAGGTTGTTGGGGATACACCGGCTAGTATTATGGGTGTTAAGCGTACCATGAGTAGTATTTGGAGGTTGCAACAATCGGCGGAAGTTAAGGAGATCAGCTCAAACTTTTTCCAGTTCATGTTCTCTTCTATGGAGGATAAAGCTAAGGTAGCTGCGGGCAATAACTGGTTGTTTGAGAACCAGTACCTTATTCTAACGGAGTGGTTTCAGGCGCTTCATAGCAATTATCCTTGTTTTGAGGAGCTCAACATCGGGGTCCAAGTGCTGAATGTTCTTCTTAATTGGATGAGTACGGAAGTGGGCATGAAAATAGGGCAGATATTCAACAAAGTTAAAAATGCAGTAATCTGCAAAGTGGGAGGAAAAGTAGGGAACTTCCTAAAAATTCTTGTTGTCTTGAATCTAAAGGAACCTATCCCCAGATGCACTGTTGTCAAACTTGGTGATCAGAGTACGATGGTGGTGTTTAGATATGAGCGGCTAGTTAATTTATGCTACTACTGTGGGATGATAGGGCACATGGATAAGGGGTGCAAAAGGAGGGCAGAGGATATAGAGCAGGGTAAACCTGTTGAAGGACAGTTTGGGGAATGGCTCAAAGCTAAGGAGACCTATCATGGTGGCAGAACTTTCCAGGCCAACAGCTCTGAAGATAAGAGTGGCCCACCTCATCAACATTCTAATCAAGATTCCATAGTCTCTGCCAGTGAAACTCCTGTCCCAAAGGCAAATGCTCAATCTGAGGCATTAAAGGAGAGTGCAGGTAAGGAAAAGAGAGATATTGGGGAAACAAGCTTAACACCCCAACAATCCAGAGCTTTAGCAATTGTTCCATCAGCCGTGTGCCTCAATCCCAGCCTAATGGAGTTTGGGGTGGAAGGAAAAGAGCTTTTCATGGAGGTGGAATCCCAAGGTCTGTGTGATATTTCTAACCCGAAGTTGGAAGCTAGAGGCAGGAGAAAAAGGGTGGGGGTAACTAAATGTGGCTTCTTGGAGGAGAAAGCATAGCAGTGCTGGTAGATTATTGAGGATGCCTGAGAGTAGGAATGCTCTACTTTCTAATCCAGAGATTGGTAATGTTGCTGAAGGTTCAAAGGCCTGTAAGAGAGACAGAGAGATAGTTACCTATGAGAACGATTTGGATAGTGCAAAGGAAGGAGTTCCAGATAAGAGATTGAAAGCTGCTTGTGTTGACTCTAAGGTGGAGAAGGCCAGTCTCAAATGGCCCCGAGGTGATCAATGAAAGTCAAGGTGTGGAATTGTAGAGGGCTGGGTGGGCCCTCTACAATTTCCCAGATCAAGGACACCTTAAGAGTCCACCACCCAAATGTTACTTTTATTTGAGAGAGTAAAAAATCATGGACCTTTACTAATACTGTATGTAGGAAATTAGGCTTTGGTAGTAGGTGGCATCTAGTGAATCCTAGGGGGACCAGAGGTGGCTTGCTAATTATATGGGATGTCAATACAGATACTAAGCAAATTGTATCTAATGATTTCTGTATTCAGGTGGAGCTTAAAGGGTTTGGGATGAGAGAGTGGTGTTGGGTGATATTTGTATACATTAGTACTGACAAGATTGAAAGGGTTACCCAATGGGAGTTTCTAGAGAACACCAGAAATAATTGTGGTAGATGTTGTGCCATTGCTGGAGATTGGAATGACATTATTTGTAATGATGAGAAAAGAGGTGGTGTGAGAAGACATGAATCCAACTTCGGAGGCTTCAGATCTTTTATTCAGAATATGGGGATGCAAGAGATGGATCAGAAGGGAGCTTTTTTTACTTGGGGCAATAACAGAGTGAGTGATGGCTATGTTAAAGAAAGACTTGATAAAGTCTTCACTTCTTATGACTGGATGGTGGCTTTTCCAAAGATGGAGGTTATTAATTTCTACAGAACAACATCAAATCACAATGTATTGCTCTTTGACACAGAAATGGAAGCTGACAAAGTTAAGAAGAGATTTGCATTTGATAAATCTTGGGCAAAGCTGGAGGGTGTTCAAGAGGCTATCAAATCAGGGTGGCAGATTTCAGTAGAAGGATCTTATATGTACATGTTCATCAAAAGATCAAAAGTACCAGGATGGCTCTACTAGCATGGCATAAACCTGTCCACAGAAATAGTGAGAAAGCAGTTAAAATTCTCACTAGAAGTTGGAAGAGATGAGAAGGAGTGGCCTTGAGAGAGATTGGGATGAATGGGGAATACTGAAAGCTGATCTGGATTGTGCTCATAAGGAGGAAAAAACCTACTGGTGACTTAAATCCCGAGCTTTATGGCTTAAGGAGGGGGATAGAAATACCCATTTTTTCCATGCTTTCACTGCTTAGAGAAGGAAGACTAATCTTATTCAGAGGCTGGTGACCAGAGCAGGAGAGGTGTGTGATTCTAAGGAGACCATTGCAGCCCACATGGAGGATTTCTACTCAACTCTTTTCACTTCTGAAGGTAGCTCTGAGGAGGATGAGATGTTGCAGCATATTCCTTATTCTATACCTGATGATATCAATAACATCCGCATTCAGCCTGTGGAGGAGATGGAGATTAAAGAGCCCTGTTTAAAATGGAATGTAATAATGCACCAGGGAAGGATGGAATGTCTGCTTATTTCTTCAAACACTTTTGGGATATTATCAAAGATGATGTATGTAGGGCAGTTAAAAGGTTTTTCTTGTCTGGGAAATTACTTAAAAACTGGAAGCATACTGTGATTACTTTGATCCCAAAGTGTCTGTATCCTGACTCTCTGTGTAACTATAGACCTATTTCTCTGTGTGGTGTTCTTTACAAAATAGTAGCTAAGCTTCTTGCTGAAAGGCTTAAAGTATGCTTAGACTCATGCATTTGCAGTGCTCATACAACATCTGTGCCTGGGAGGAACTTATTAGATAATATTGTCATTGCTCATAAGTTTTTCACTACTTGCATGACATAGATCTGGTCCTCACACTTTTATGGTTGTTAAATTGGATATGGAGAAAGCATATGATAGGGTGGAATGAGAGTGCATTAGGAAAATCATGGGGAAAATGGGTTTTCATGGGACTTCTGTAAAATGGATCTATGGTTGTATCTCTCACCCTACCTTTTCTATTTAATCTGAATGGGGAAAACTATGGTTTTGTCAAAGCTACTAGAGGAATCAGACAGGGTGACCCCCTCTCACCATACTTGTTCATTATGGTTTCAGAAGTGTTTGCATCTTATCTGAACTTCAAGAGTAGTATTGGTCAATTCAGGGGGATTAAAATTGCTAAGCAGGGCCCTATGTTGTCTCATCTTCTGTTTGTTGATGATGCTCTTGTTTTCTGTAAGGCTGATGAATCTTATGCTATGCTTTTGTTGGAGGTTTTGAATTAGTATCAATGTTTTACAGGGCAGAGAGTTAATTTGCATAAATCTTCTATGTTCTTGAGTAAAAACTGTGGCTCTGGGCTGGTTAATAACATCTGCTCTATCTTGAGGGGTGTTGTGGTGAAAAGGTCCTCTAGATACCTTGGACTCCCTTTGGGGATTGGGGCTTCAAAAATGGATGCTTTCTCTTTTGTTGAGGAATCGGTGAGGGTCAGAATAGAGAGTTGAAAAATAATTTTCTATCAATTGTTGGAAAAGAGATATTTATCAAATCTATGTTGCAGGCTCTGCCAATTTTTGTAATGTCTTCCTTTCTGATCCCTGTTGGGTTGTGTAAGAATATTTGCAGGCTGGTGGCCAAATTCAGGTGGAAAAAATGGAGCTCTCAAGATCACTGTCTTCACTGGAAATCCTTGGATAAAATGGCCAGGACAAAAGTTGATGGGGGCCTGGGTTTCTTGGACATTAAAACTTTGAACAGAGCTCTCATTCTGAAACAACATTGGAGGCTTATTGATCAATTAGAGCCTACAGTCAGCAAAGTTACTAAAAGCAGGTACTTCCCTGATTCTAATATCTTTGACTAGAGATATTCTAATGGTGATTCATGGTTGTGGAAGTCATGGGCTTCAGTTCTTCCTGTGCTCAAAGATCACTTTAATATTACAGTCAAAAATAGTGCTGTCACAAAGCTGTATGTTAAAAGAACTTATAACCTTCTTTTTGTTGGCAATGTGTGTTCATCTGAGGTAGCTGAGAGTAGCTCTTTTGGTTGGGATAACAAAAAAGCCAGATTAAGATGCTGGAACCTGAAGGTGCTAAGTAAGGTAAAGCATTTTATTTGGCAGTGTTTTACTAACATCTGGCCTGTAAATGTGAACCTGAAATCCAGGGTTTAGACATTGATATCCAGTGCAAAGTGTGTGGAGAGGCTGCTGAAACCCAGGAACATGTGCTATTTCAATGTGACAGAGCAGTAAAGGTGTGGAAAATTGCCCTAGTGCAATGGAACAGAATCATCCAAGAGCAGTTGAATTTCAAGCAGTGGTGGTGGTGGATTAGTTCAATGAATTGCAAAGCCATATCAGAAGATAGAATCCAAGTATCCAACTCTCCACTTATATATTATGGTGGCTCTGGAAAGCAAGGAACATCTGGGTTTTTGAAGGGGAAAAGCAACCTGAGGTGTGGATTGTTAAGACAGCTATGAGAGTGTAACGCCCCGTTTTTTTTAAAGAGTTTGCCGAATTTATTTATAAAAATCAGAGTTAATTTTTCGCAAAATTCTAATTTAAAATTTTAATCATTAACGGGTGCTACTTAACTACTAACAAAAATAAACAATTAAGGACAAACATAAAGAACCTACAAATGCGATCTAATAATCAAACCAGATTATTCATAAGTCTCAGGAAACATCCAAGGTTTAACATGGTCCGAAAGTTCAAACCAACATGTTACAAATGAAAGCGGAAGCATAATAATTCAATTAATAAAAAACAATCCAACATAGATAATAGCGGAAGCAAAAGACAAAAGACACGACATATCCATGACCACTACTCGCTCGTCCCTTGCTGCCGCCGTCAATCATGCTCGAACTAAAGATAGGAAAAGGAAACAAGAGGACAAAACAAACAATGAGGGTGAGCAAAACCATCATGTTCACCAATACTGCACAGTATATTTCGCATAAAGATCCCAAACCATAAATAAAGTATGCATAGAATCCAAACTCTAACTCCCTATATGGCCTTATCGCAAACCTCCTATATACATACAACAACCTTCCGATCAGACATCGACAAAGAGTAACGGGAAACCTTCCCATCCCGGCTCGACACGGGCTAAGGGATCCTTTTCAGGAGACAGTGGAGCTGTTTTTCCCCAACACACGGGTCAGGGCATCCCTCCCGGATACGACGGGCAGACGACCTCTCACTGATTATGCATTCATCAAAGGCACTATCCACGGGACACTTAGACTAGGGTTCTCACATATACAACAACTATCGAAAAGAACATTTACATGAAATAACAAGTGCGGTAATTTTAGATACAACAACTGTACCCACCTGGAAGTAGCGACGAACACACAAAAGCGATGCTCGGATAAGTGGTGGGGTCAACACCTCAAAACACCTACACGAAATCAAGATAGCCTCTCGATTACTAATAATCCAACGAACACATAAACTTAGTTGAAACACCTCAACAAAGTGGCTCGTGGAAAGTCTCGTGGAGTTATGGATCATTTGACTCGACTCGAGACCAAGTATGGGAAATACATATAATAGTCAAATAAGGGTTGACCAAGCCAAATAAAAAGGCAAATGGTTAACAGAGGTCCAAGGCTCGAGAAAAAGTCTAAAAATTGGGTTACGGACTTGGGCTCGCCCACTGCAGGGCGCTGCCAGCAGGCCTGGGCGCGGCCTCGGGCACTGACACTCGTTGCCGGGCGCGGGTGCTGCTGGCAGGCAGCACCGCTTAGGGCACCTCTCGGGTTATCTCAAAATCCACCCGAGAGTTTGACTCAAAAATTTAAACACATATAAAACACTAGCAGGGAGCATCATACATGAAAGATTTTCATAAAAATTTCATACTTAAAAATTAAAGTCTCGATTATGCAAAATTTAACAGTAAGGCACATTTTCAAGATGACCAATCAAACGAATGAGTTTTAATCTAAAATTCGAACACGTAATAGAACATACAGAGCATAGAATATCCACCAAGTTTCAGCCCAAAAACTTAAACATGTGATTCTATAAAATTAAAATAAATTTGCAGCAAAAACAAGCATGGATTTATTGACTGACCAAAAGGAAGATTCAGGACTTAAAAATTTTATGACAACAACTACAACATGCTGGGAACAACATATAAAAATTTCAAGAATAAACAATAAACATGTGAATTAGGAAAATTATAGCAAGTTTTAGCATATAACATGATTTGAACAAAAACTTAACAAAACGAATCCAACAATTCCCGGGACTTTTACCACATCAAATATCATATCAAATAAGCATAATGACCTAGTTTCATGCTATTACATCAAGATCTCTATTTTCTACGATTTTTTTAAGTTTCTGCAGATAAAGACAAATAACCATTTACCCTAGCAATTTAACTCCAAAAATTATGAAAATTTAACACGAACGCAATACATATCAGGGTAGTAACATATCCAAAATTCAGAATTTTTGGACCACAATACGACTTATCATGAATTTTATAAATCTCAACAAACACATAAATTTCAAAAAAATCCGTAACTTGAAAAATATAAGTCCAAATTGCACAAGGTCAAAACCATTGTGACCAGGACACAAAAATTTTCCATTTTCCAAGAGCTAACCACAAGATTGATTCAGATACTAAGGATTTCATATTTAAACCCTAAGATCCAAAATGACAAAATACAAAATATATCCTATATTATCATATAAAATAAAATAATACATGAAATATCATATAATCAGCAATTGGACATATAATCACATACTAATAATTGGGAGTAGTCAAATATACCAATACCAAGGGGAGAAACGGCGAACGACTGATCCTACGGGTGGAGAAATCGTTCGCATGCTCGGTGTTCGAAGGCGGCTCGCACGTCGATTGTAATGACCTCTGGTGGTTCGTTGATGGACGTCGAACAGCAGGCCAAGGAGGGAGCTCGGACGTCGGTCGGGTGTGCAGCGCGGCTCGGTGCTTGCGGGTCGTGCGTTGCGCGGGGCTTGGCGTGTGGCAGTGGTGCGCGTGGGCGATGCGATGAGGGGGCTCAAGTGATTTTTCCGACAAGAAAAGAGAGGAGGAGGGAGTGGAGAGGGCTCTGAATATTTTTTATGGAAAAAGAGAGTGAGTGAGGGAGAGAGCCGAGAGAGGGGGAGTGATAGAGGGGAAGAAAGGGTCTTCCCTTTTTAATGCTTTCAAAATGTAACTTCTCCTCCCATTTACTTGGTCAAACCACAAAATAAGGGATGGTGGGCTGAAATTAGGGGATAAGGATCTCATCTCATGAATTCAAATTCAAACTAACCACATGCATGCAAAAGAGATGGAGGGCGACGAGTCGAGCGACATTGCATGCGGGCGTGGGGCGCGAGCGAGTGCACGGTCTGAGGAGATGGCTCGGGTTGGTTACGCGCGCGATCGAATATAAAGGCCCGAATCGGCTTAATGATCGGTTCAAAAATAATTTAATTCGGGTCGATAAATATATATTACTAACACAATTAGACAATTATTATCACATAATTGAATAAAATACTAATCGAGCACGAAATAAATAATCTCGGACGAAAATAAAATAAATAAATAATTCCAAATAAATTCGGAACAAATGGGGTGCTACAATACTACCCACATTAAAAGGAATTCCGACCTCAGAATTCAAAAGATAGTCGTCCTAATAGGACAATAGACACCAGAGAGAAATTCCAAACCACTAAACTCAGATACTCCATCCGAATCTCCTCGCTCTCCCCAAATCGTATCGCACATGCCACGGCTACCCCGTCGGGCTTTGACGAGTACCTCTCTCGGCCTTTCTCTAATGGATACACCTATCCAACAAGTCACCGGTACCTCCACAGGTAAGGTTCTGCCCACATGCAGCTCATCAAAGTTCGTCATGCGCCCCAGAGTCATGCACATGTCCCCTTCCACGAGGCACTGGACAGGTCGTGCACTCCCGCAAGCTACGGTGATGGGGTAAACCGTCAGGGTAAGTTGCCGACTCGGCCAAGAGTCTCAAAAGGACTGGCATAATGGGGCTGCAACTTTCTCTCTGCTCAGAAACGAGGTATACACACCTCTAGCCATAGGAAAGGGGAAACTCGAATAGTATTATCAAGATACTCGCTCGATACACAAAAACCCAAAACGGCTCACCCATGGTGAGAAATCGCAAACGCAACACACAACATGCACACATGACCTCAACAGGTCTCATAGTGCCTCGACCGTGAGATCATCGGTCAAACAATCGTGGTCGACATGTGGAGCTGAGTTTCAGCATGGTTCCCGGGTCACGCTGAAAACTTACCCACAATATCCACACACACCCGTGACTTCTTGCCGAAGAGATTGTCACAGTAAATGTGCAACCATGCATGCAGTATAGCCCCACAATACTCATACTTACAACATACGATTCTACGACACAAACGTAGCCCCTTATGGCTCCGTTTGCTGGCAACACAAGTCTCCTATCTCGCCATCTCGAGAAATCCTTGCATAGGCATAGGAAACCTATCGACCATGCTTCCTTATCAAAATCATCGATCAAGGATGCAAATGCTGTTCGGTGGAAATTGGAACTCTCGGTGGTCAAACCATCCAAAAGAAAAATAGAATGGACATTTGAATTTTTAGTTCACTGTCCTATGAGAGGCGACACACTCGCAGGCGCTGCATATGCGGGGTGTCAGGACGCCCACATGCACCTTTTCAGAGACCAGCCGCAAGGTCAAGGTTTGGCCGATCACGCTGGCCTGGGAGTTCCGTGTGTCCGGTGATGGCAGCTGCAGCTTGCATGTGAGTTAATGATCGGTCGCGCGCAAGCCTATTGTCTATCAGTACGGGCGTACACGCTTGACCACCACTTCTTTGCTACACCCAGTCAGGGTCGGTTTTTGGTTCAAGATATCGACACGAAAAATTTAATCCATGGTTTCTCTCAATACGAAAATTTTTTGACTTTGGATTTCACATAGGCTAAGGCAATAGCAAGACAAGGGTTTTCCGCAAAATGTGTACCAATGGGGTTCATTCCAAACAAGCTTTTTGGTTTTACACGAATTCAAAAGTTTCAAGGTCTAAAATAACAGGGCATAAAACCGAGTTTCAAGTCCACTACCTTATTCCAACAACACACTCTAACACGAAAAAAGACCCAACGCTAGAGATAGACAAAAATCCTCAAAGGAAATCTAATGCAACTCTCCAGTCGAGAATGGTACTAGATCAGCGGCTCTTTCCGAGTCACGAACTAGCTAGCTCATCTCGGCTCTTCCAATTAACAACGTCGGCCGTCATGTCAGCTCTTCTTTCGGTAGCTAACCGTGCAAGCATTCTTGAACGAGCTCCACTTATCTGCACTACCCATAGTTCACACCTGAAGGTCTAGGCGAGAGGCTTTTTTCATCGAAATGACCTCGATCACGTCTTCGTGTATTTCCTCTACGTCTCGACGTTCTTAGAGATAGACTATGACTTCGCTGCAGAATTACAACCAGACATTTCGCCGCAGTCGCCATTGCGTTACTTAGCATGAAAGAATCACTATCCAACTGTAGATATTCTCATCGGGTTCCAGAGTCTGTTTTGATACGTCGACTCTTCGATCTTCTGCTGATGGTACATCGGATCTCGGATCGGTCTTCAATGATTTTGCAGTTGTCTTCAGTTGATTGAACGGGTCTTCACCTCGTGATAGTAGTTGATCATCCTTCATCGCCCTTCGGTTAGATTTGCGGTTGTTGATGTGTAGCATTCCTTGTCATGAAACAGATCGGCTCCTCTAGTGTTTAAGTTGGTTGTATCTCGCCTTGATCGTCTGATGACCTTCTTGGTTGCTCCTCCGGACTACTCCTAGCTGCACCCAGATGATTGGTACGTCTCAGAAATGGTCCAATTTGTCCTCGATAACGATAAAAATAAATTGATTCGGATGAGCAGAATACTCAACCACAACTATAAGAATGATAATAGACAAGTAGAAAGCTGGAAACACTTGTCTTAATTGATACATCACATTGTAAAAAGTGATCTCGAAACTCCAAGTGAACCAAAAAACAAGGACAAGGTATTTAAAGGTTTTGCAAAAGTTCAAGGGAGTGAAGGATTTCTCCCGAAGGCCAAAAAAAAAAATAAAAGAACGACACGTAAGTTCGAGAATACAGGCGGCTCTACGCTTCACAATGCACATGCTCCAGGCTCGGCTACCCTCCTTAAAAGATCCTTCATAATCATTAAAGGTAAAACACCTTCCTCGTATTAGTCAACGACTCCTGATCGGGGAAAACTATTTTTGATGCGACATATGATTCAATCACAACACTATAAATGACCGTCGCTGGCCTCCAGGTCAAGGTACCATAGTGGCTTACGCTGACTTTTGCGTTCTCGAGCGCACGGAATAGGAGTTATCACAAACCTTGCGACAAGTAAGGTTTAGCAGAAAACAAATGTGCTTATCCTTATTCGTACACAAAGTCTCTAAACAAAGTTCCAAGCATCAAGTACAAGAATTGTACAACAATTTAAAACATAAAACACAGAATATGGAAAGATTAATCGAAAACACACGATCTCGATTTCCCGGTCAATTGTCCACTCCTTGCTCAGTTCATCCTTGTCCTAAGTCAGAGCATACTCACGGGATTCTTACTCTGTATCAACCAAATGTCGAGCAGCAGATTTCATCCACGTGAGGGTTCAACCACATTCGTCCACCATTGATCCTTTCTGGTATAGGTCACCAATCTCCTTCTCCATGCAATCACACAGTTCCAAGAAAAATATTCCTCGGTGATGTTTCTCTTTAATTCGCACTTGAAATAAAACGGCACGATCCTCTTCTGGTCTCGAATGTCAGTAGTCGATATAGAGAACAGAATGGTCGAGTTAGGACTTTGCGTAAATAGAACACTGGATCCACTTGAGTTTACGGAGTCATTCCGTCAAACTACTAACCTTCGCGATCAACGTTCATCACTCACGCAATAAAAGGTAGGCATTGCTTTCCTCGAGGTTTTGCCATCCTCGAGAGTCCCGTTAGCAATACTCCATCGGTCAACAGAACTCTTCGGCATCGACTGATAACTCATTCGAAGCTTTAAATCCCAATCATCGCACTCCAACGATTGGATTCCACCACTGCTCCTCCGGTCCACTTGTCAGCTGCCCCAGACATTCGAGTGATTCCGCACATTCGGAATTTCTCAATTGTCTAATCTCAATAAGGCATCCTGACGTTGGTCACCAGAAACTTTATGGTGCCTGTTGTAAATATTTTTACCGGAGTAGAACCCAAAGATTCGACACCGGGTCGTCTCACAAGGAAGGTTAGCCGGATTATTTGTACGGATATTCGATCACAAGAAACGAGAAAAGAAGTCCTAAACACTCTAATTCAAGTTGGAGATTTGATTTATCAACTACGAATAATAAAGCAAAGAAAACACGGAATTTTAAGGCAAACGATTAACTTGGTTATAAAGGAGTTAGGGAGTCGGGGACAATCGTTTTCGGTTCTTGACTCAATTACCGGGCAATCAATTGCTCGGTTAAGGGGATTGAATCGCCTGTTCGTATAGAGGTTCACCTTCAATAACTCTTCGTAACAAGAAGGTGGACATACACGAGCAACTCATCAAACCCTACAACAAATAGACAATACAATAACGAACAAGTCTATTCCAAACGAGCCTAAATCGACCGACGCCTCCCCTTTCGGTTCTAACGTCAATTGATTAGGTTAGATTGGTGATCAATCAACTAACCCTAGAATATGCACAACTCGCACGGATTGAACAATTATCAAACACGTAATTGAAAACGAACCGAAACAATCGTCCCTTATCCCTAACTTATGGAATTAGCCACTCATCACAACATCAACACAAGCATTCACCATAAAAGAAGCCATCACATTCATGTACAAGATGAAAAGAAAAGCTTACGATTATTACCAAATCCAAAGTCGATGAATCAACGAGCAAACCGAATCCAAAGCTAGAAGATGAGTTTAAATCCTCCAAAAATCCAAACCAAGATGAAAGATAGAGAAAAAGTAATGATCTAGGTGAAAGATAGTGAAAAACCAAGTCTGGATCTATTACAATATGCCCTAGGCTCGACCCATAAGCTTTCCAAATTCAAAATCCTCAAAAAACGCTGTCAGTTACGAGCAGGGGATAGCGGCGCTATGGTCATAGCGCCGCTATGGCTGAGATACCCCGAACTGCAGCCCATCGTTTAGCCGCAAAATGCCGCTTCTTATCTGGCCATAGCGGCGCTATGGTCATAGCGGCGCTATGGCCTGGAATGTTCTTCTGCCCATCGCTAAGCCATGTAGCGCCGCTATCAAGGTGGCCATAGCGGCGCTATGGCCATAGCGGCGCTTTGTCCTTGGCAGCTTCCAAATTTCCAAGTTCTGAACTCGTGAGCTCTCGTCTAGCATTGCTCGGGTGCTGCCCGAGCTATGAATTCAGTCTCCGCATGCTTAAGTCGTACCGCACATCACTTTCAACATCTGCAACCTGAAAACCACCACAACCGAACAAACACAAAAAAGTAGAGAAAAATAGGGGAAAAACCAAGATAATACTAAACACCACGAAAAATACTAGAAACTCGAGAATGACTAAAAAGGACCGGAAAAACCTAACAAAAGACCTAAAACGGGGAAAACAACACACAAAATAACAACAAAAATAGCAACAAAAACGGGACAAACAGTGCCTATATACAAATCTCAACTATCAACGAGATAGCTCGCTCAAAGTGCTAACTCGAAACTTATAGAGAGAAAGTTTCTAGAGTTATAACTTATAACTAAACACTAGAATTCAAATTATAACAAAGGTGGATAGTCATAAGCCCCATAGAAAATAAATAAAACAACAAAACTCATACCTCGAGCTGGCGCGGCGAGACGAAAGCGAGTGGTCGAAACCATACTATAACGCCCCGTTTTGTTTTAAAGAGTTTACCGATAAAAAACAGAGTTAATTTTTTGCAAAATTCCAGTTTAAAACTTTAATCATTAACGGGCGGTACTTAACTACTAACAAAAATAAACAATTAAGGACAAACATAAAGAACCTACACATGCGATCTAATAATCAAACCAGATTATTCATAAGTCTCATGAAACATCCAAAGGTTTAACATGTTCCAAAAGTTCAAACCAACATGTTTTAAATGAAAGCGGAAGCATAATAATTCAATGAAAAGCAAACAATCCAACATAGATAATAGCGGAAGCAAAAGAAGCAAAAGACACGACATATCCATGACCACTACTCGCTCGTCCCTCTCTGCCACCGCCAACCATGCTCAACCCAAAGATAGGAAGAGGAAACAAGAGGACAAAACAAAAAATGGGGGTGAGAAAAACCATCATGCTCACCAATACCGCACAATATATTTCACATAAAGATCCCAAACCATAAGTAAAGTAGGCATAGAATCCAAGCTCTAACTCCCTATATGGCCCTATCGCAAACCTCCTATGTACATACACAACCTTCAGATAAGACATCGACAAGGAGTAACCAGAAACCTTCCCACCCCGGCTCGACACGGGCTAAGGGATCCTTTTCAGGAGACAGTGGAGTTGTTTTTCCCTAACACACGGGCCTGGGCGTCCCTCCCGGATACGACGAGCAGGCGACCTCTCACTAATTATGCATTCATCAAAGGACTATCGACGGGACACTTAGACTAGGGTTCTCACGCATACAATAACTATCAAAAAGAACATTTATACGAAATAACAAGTGCGATAAATATAAATACAACAACTGTACCCACCTGGAAGTAGTGACAAACACACAAAAGCGAGGCTCGGATAAGTGGTGAGGTCAACACCTCAAAACACTTACACGAAATCAAGATAGCCTCTCGATTACTAATAATCCAACGAACACATTAACTTAGTTGAAACACCTCAACTAAGTGGCTTGTGGAATGTCTCGTGGAGTAATGGAACATTTGACTGGACTCGGGACCAAGTATAGGAAAGACATATAATAGTCAAATAAGGGTTGACCAAGTCAAATAAAAAGTCAAAGGGTCAACTGAGGTCCAAGGCTCGAGACAAAGTCCGAAAATCGGGTTATGGACTTGGGCTCGCATGTTGCAGGGCGCTACAGGCAGGCCTCGGGCGCTGGCACGCGTTGCCGAGCGCGGGTACTGCTGGCAGGCAGCACAGGTTAGGGCACCTCTCAGGTTATCTCAAATCCACCCAAGTTTGACTCAAAAATTTAAACACACATAAAACACTAGCAGGGAGCATCATACATGAAAGATTTTCATAAAAATTTCATACTTAAAAATTAAAGACTCGATTATGCAAAATTTAACAAGGAACATTTTCAAGATGACCTGTCAAACGAATGAGTTTTAATCCAAAATTCGAACACATAATAGAACATATAGAGCATAGAATATCCACCAAGTTTCAGCCCAAAAACTTAAACATGTGATTTTATAAAATTAAAACAAATTTACAACAAAAACAAGCATGGATTTATTGATTGAACAAAAGGAAGATTCAGGACTTAGAAATTTTATGACAACAACTACAACATGTTGGGAATAACATATTAAAATTACAAGAATAAACAATAAACATGTGAATTATGAAAATTATAGCAAGTTTTAGCATGTAACATGATTTGAACAAAAACTTAACAAAACAAATCCAACAATTCCTGGGATTTTTACCGCGTCAAATATCATATCAAATAAGCATAATAACCGATTTTCATGCATTTACATCAAGATCTCGATTTTATACGATTTTCTAAGTTTCTGCAGATATAAACAAATAATCATCTACCCTAGCAAATTAACTCCAAAAATTATGAAAATTTAAGACGAAGTCAATACATATCAGGGTAGTAACATATCCAATCTTCAGAATTTTTGGACCACAATACGACTTATCATGCATTTTACAAATCTCAGCAAACACATAAACTTCAAAAATCCATAACCTGAAAAATATAAGTCCAAATTGTGCAAGGTCAAAACCATTGTGACCAGGACACCCATTTTCCAAGAGCTAACCACAAGATTGATTCAGATACTAAGAGTTTCATATTTAATCCCTAAGATCCAAAATGACAAAATACATAATATATCCTATATTATCAGATAAAATCAAATAATACATGAAATATCATATAATCAGCAATTAGACATATAATCACATACTAATAATTGGGAGTAGTAAAATATACTAACACTACGGGGAGAAACAAACGGTTGATCCTACGGGCGGGGAAATCGTCCGCGTGCTCGACGTTCGAAGGTGGCTCGCAGATGGAATGTAATGACCTCCGGTGGTTCGTTGATGGACGTCGAACAACAAGCCAAGGAGGGAGCTCGGACGTCGGTCAGGTGTGCAGCGCGGCTCGGTGCTTGCGGGTCGTGCATTGCGCGGGGCTCGGCGTGAGGAAGCGGTGCAGGTGGGCGATGCGATGAGGGTCTCCCATTATTTTTGCGACAAAAAAAAGAGAGGAGGAGGGAGTGGAGAGGGCTCTGAATATTTTTGATGGAAAAAGAGAGTGAGTGAGGAAGAGAGCCAAGAGAGGGGGAGTGATAAAGGGGAAGAAAGGGTCTTCTCTTTTTAATGCTTTCAAAATGTAACTTCCCCTCCCATTTACTTGGTCAAAGCACGAAATAAGGGATGGTGGGCTGAAATTAGGGGTTAACGATCTCATCTCATTAATTCAAATTCAAACTAACCACATGCATGCAAAAGAGATGGAGGGCGAGGGGGCGCGGGGCGCGGGCGAGTGCGCGGGCTGAGGAGATGGCCCGGGTTGGTTACGCGTGCGATCGCATATAAAGGCCCGACTCAGCTCGATGATCGGTTCGAAAATAATTTAATTCGACTCGATAAATATATAGTACTAACACAGTTAGACAATTATTATCACATAATCGAATAAAATACTAATCGACCACGAAATAGATAATCTCGGTCGAAAATAAAATAAATAAATAATACCGAACAAATCCGGAACAAATGGGGCGCTATAGAGATTGGCTGGAGTTCGCAAAATCAGACTCCAAATTTCATTAGAGAATGACTGAAGATGAGCTAGGCTTTTGGCAGTGGTATGTCTTTGGTTTTTCTGTTTTTAGTTTGTATATTTACTGGTTTCTGTTTCCTAGTGACTGTATGTTTTAGTTGGTTCTGTTTGTTGGTATTTATGTCTCGATTAGGCTGCAGTCTTGTATGCCTCTCTGAACTCTCAGGCTGGGGTTATCCCCTTTGTACATTCCCATTTTTATGGTTTATGATATGAGATATATTCTGCCGTTGGGAAAAAAAAAGGAAGATGATATCTCCCTTATTGACCATTAGATTGATTCAAAATTGAATATCAACCACATATTTAATGTACGAGGCAAAAAAGAATTTACCTCGTACTTGTATTGCCTCATACTTGACTCGTACACCCCGTACATGGCAAAAAATCTATTATACCCTTACTTTAATTTTAAACTTAAATTTATTTTAATTAACTATAAAATATAAATTGTATTTACTTTCAAGGACATTTATTTATCTTATTTGTCTAACAATCCTACAAATATAAAAACATATGATCACATCCTCTAGTTTTTTATTATTACATATCATCTATCATACGAATTAAAAAAAAAAATCCATCATATGAATTAAAATTTTTCTTCTTGTTCTTCAAATTATTCTTGCTCATCCTTGTCCGATAACAATTTTCATTGACTTCCCATAAACTTCTTCCCTTTCTCATCAAAATCCAAGAACTATATTATTATCCATACAAATGTTCGAACGATTCACGGACCATACGTACAAAATGGATACAGATGCAATCAAATTTATATAAAGAGGTTTCAACAGGCGCGGTCGATTCATTCAGATATTTTTTAAATGCATTTGTGTTATAGTGATTTTGATCTCCAAATTGTAAAGACAAGCGACATTGTTTGAAGTATGATTGTCAATTCCCGTCATGATTTTGAATTTTTTTTTGGAGATTTCGTAATACTATTCCCTTTCTTTGCCTATGGTGTTTATCCTTGTATTCAATGGTTTTGAAAAAATATTTGATCTGATGTGAGGAGGTGAATTTGTTGAATGAGGTTCCATTTATTTTTTCTTTGTCCTTATCAAACACATTACATGTTTGATGAAAGGCCTGAATAGGGACGATGAATGTGTGGTGTTTCATGTTTGTTTTTAATGTACAGTTGAAGGATCCCTGAGATGTTTGCTCTTCAAATTCTTCTTGGTCATCCTTGTCCGATAACCTCAAATAAATTCTTCATCGACTGCCTATAAAATCTTCCCCCTCTCATCATGATACAATCCCAGAACAATATTAGTATCCCAACAAATACTTGAATGGTTCACGATCCATACGCACAAAATGGAAACAGTTGCAATAAAATATTTATAAAGAGGTTTCAACATGCGCGTACGATTCATCCAGGTATATTTAAAATGCATTTGTGTTATCATGATTTTTTACTCCAAATGTTAAGACAAGCGACGTTGTTTGAAGTATGATCGTAAATTCCCGTCATGATTTTGAATTTGTTTGTTTGGTCATTTTGTTATACAATTCCTTTTTCTTGCCTATGTTGTTCATCCTTGTATTCAATGGTTATGAAAACATACTTGATCTGATGTGAGGAGGTAAATTTGTTGACTGAGGTTCCATCGTATTTTTTGTTGTTAACGTCCAGTGGATCAATCCCTGAGATTTCTGTACTGTTTTAATTTTTGTATACTTATATTTATATGTATTAACATCTTTTATTAATCCATGTTGTATGACACCAACCTGGAATTCATTATGATTTAATCTCGTTCGTTATTGTTGTAAAGGAATTCGATAGCAGACTTAAAGAGTTCAATTAAAGAATCACGTTTTTGAAATTTTTTCTTTTGGTTATTTTGTTATACAATTCCCTTTCCTTGTCTATGTTGTTCATCCTTGTATTCAATGGTTATGAAAACATACTTGATTTGATGTGAAAAGGTAAATTTATTGATTGAGGTTCCATCGTACTTTTTGTTGTTAATGTCCAGTTAATCAATCCCTAAGATGTCTGTACTATTTTAATTTTCGTATTGAAATAGTTGATCAATCCCTAAGATGTCTGTACTGTTTTAATTTTCATATTGAACTTATATTTATATGTATTAACATCTTTTATTAATCCATGGGGTATGACACCAACCTGGAATCCATTGTGATTTTATCTCGTTTGTTATTGTTGTAAATGGATTCGATAACAGACTGTAAGAGTTCAAAGAATCACATTTTTGCAATGTTAGAGGCCGGATGCCTTGGCAGATGTACCATGTCCTCAAAGAAAGGTAATGTACAATGAATTGGTTGTTGAAGCAGAAGGATGTGGTTCACGACCCCTACAATTATACCATGCATGTACCCCTTATAGTTGATGATGTCGCCATTGAGGTAAGTATCAATTATCCGGTTGTGAACATCTGTTTTTCGGACTCTGTTTTCTCATGCTCTCTAACATTTTATTTTTTCCTGTAATCAAGCATTGGGCAATTTCATTCTACTTGTTTGATAAGTCGGATTCGAAGTGAGTGTCACTAGTGGCAATAGTCCGACCGTTAGGGTGCTTGTCCGAGTATCCTAATGAAGTGGAACCTAAGAGAATCTCGATAGAGGTGATCGACTCGACACACAGCAATTGCCCAACTGCTAATGATCAACCGATGAATGAAACTGTAACGCCCCACTTTTATTTGACGAAATTCATAATAAATTTTTTAAAATTTATTTGAACACACTTGAGGCGCTACTCATTTCCAAAACAATTTCCAAAAATATCATAAATGCAACTCCCAAACGGTTTTAATAATCATGTCAACACCCAAACCGTGTTCATCAATAACATCAACTGCCAAAACTGGGTTTTATCAAATTCATAAATACTAGGGAGTACACTCCCGATCAATAAATCTGGTACTCAACGTAAATCAGAAATGCATAAATGATACTAAGCAATTTAAACAGCGAAAGTAACAGGACCACCACTAGTCTCCCTCTATCGTGCCAGCAAATACTAACCTACATCCATGAAGAGCAGGTGGGAGTGAGCACAATAAGAAAATCGAGGTGCTCACCACTATGCAATAATTAATATTCAAATTCATAAAATAAAGCAGGTATGGTCGCAGTATGAACACAAATCAAATTAATATCCCATCTCCTATCCCAGAGTCAACCCTCATGTGCACACCTATACCAATAGACCACTAAAATTGATACACGTATCGAATGTCCCTCGGGTCTTACAATCGATGCCCAGTCAGCATGAGTAAATCCACCCCGAATGCCAAAACTCACGCCTTGGCCTTACATACGAGGATCACCAGCCAAGGCTCGCGCCCTAACTGCCATACATAAATAAAGGAGACTACCCGAAGGTATGTTCTATAGCTACAGGGATAATCATTCGACGACTAGTACAACTCACATCGAAGGCTACATGGTCCATATGCACACTTTGATCATACCACAACGAAAGTAATTAATTAAAGCATAGCAATTTTATAATTAAACCCACCTGGTGTCGGATGATAAAGCAAATTAACCCGAAAATCATAGGTGGTTGAGACACTGCTCGTCAAACACCTACATAAGTCAAGACAGTCCTATAAGCAACTATCTCGACTCTTACACAGATAACAGGAATTATACTTAGTCGAATCACATCGACTAAGGTGGAAGTTGTGGAGTTGAAACATTAGGACGACTCCTAGACTTGACCAACCAATTAATAAATCATATAATAGCAGGCAATGAAGGTTTGACACAAAAACAGGCTCAAGGGGTCAAGGATTTGCCAGCAAGGTCAACCGGTGCCAAAAACGGATTAAAAGGACTAGTTCGAATTTATAAGAATAGGGCTATAAGGAGTTAGGCTTGGACATTTCAATTCGAATTTTTACAGCATATAAAGGACTGAAAAACACACATTTTCACCAAAGGAAAACCCCTAAACATTCTCCTAACCAATTTAAATAAATCAAGCAAAAACTGAATAGAAATCTAATTAAATTATTTAAAATAGCTACAGCCCGAATTTAAATTTGAAATTTTTACAGCAGCAATGTATCATGTAGAACAACAACATATAAAATATTTAGCAATTTTGGACAATAACTCGATTTTATATGAATTTACTAAGAAATAGCCCAAAAATATTTTTCGAGTTTTGACGAGGCTACAGGCCATATAAAATCTCAAAATTTTACTACACGTAATAGGACAAAAACATTACCACATATCCAAAAATCAGAATTTTTTTAGCAATACACGATTTATGGTGATTTTAGCAAAAATCGGCTGCAGCATGATTTTAAAAAATTCATATCTCACACTATACACATCGAAACGACACAAGACCAAGCCATTGTGTCAAGGACATTCCTAAGTCCAATAATCCACAGCACTTATACGAAAAATACTACATTAACCTCAGTTCAACAAAATTCCAAAGTGACGGCAATCACTTTGATATCCAATTTGCAAATATATATCAATAATTTCACAAATACTTATTTAAGGCACGTAATTAATTCGAAGTTCGTACGTTCAGCAATAACAACACATATACGCGCACTTAAACACATATAGGAGCGAGATAAATAAATCGTGGGTTAGCCCGGGTACCATTCTAGAGACACGCTCGAAAACGGGAAGAATGAGCAAACGACACGACGAGGGCGACTTGTGGCGGAGGATCACGGGTTGCTGTTGGCTCGAAAGGGACCTCGAAAAGCAGCACAACGGGAACAATGGAGCGCACGCGGGATGTCGGAGAGGCTGCCTGCGGGGCCTGGTCTCGACAGGGTTGCTTGTCTCGGCTTGCATGAACGTAGGTTGCGGGCCGCTGGTTGCTGCTCCTGTGATTATCTGCTGGTTCACGGTGGCCGGGGCAGCAATGACGAACAGTAGATGGTGGTCGCGGTGGCACACAGTGGTCGGGGTTCGCAACAAAAGCTTGCAGCGGTCACGAGTTCGCCGGATTATTGGGAGCGACGAACAGCGACCGTTTGGCGAGATGATGATGACGATGCGGTTGATGATGGTGACGGGAACAAAACGAAAGAGAGATAAATCTTTTTTCCTGCTCGCGATCAGGTACTTTGAGAGAGAAGAGAGATAGTTGCGAGATGAGGGATAAAGCGAGAGAAAGCTGCGGAAGAGAGAGGAAGAAGATGATGTCTGCGGGTAATATCTCAAGCTAAGGGTTTGATCGAGCTTAAGGGGAGAATTCTCTTCTTAAATAACATTAGGGTTAAGATGTCTTGCCCTTCAAGACACACACACACACACGCACAAGAGAGGGAGAGAGAGAAACCGGGTCGAGCTCGGCTGGTTCGGTTCTCACGGTTCAAAGACCCGACCTTCTCGGTTCTTCAATAAAAATAAATCGAGGCTCGATATGGACATTCGATAATTAAATAAAACCAGGATATATTATATATATAACACACACATTAATATTATTACTAATACTCAATTAAATACATTTTAATTAAATATAATACACATAATGATATTTATTAATAATACACATTAATCAATTAGGCTTGGACATTTATATAAATATTAATAATAATAATAATAATAACAATCAATCAATTAAAAAATTAAGAGAAATTAGGCATTTAGCAACAATATTTATAATCCATTAATATATAAAGAATGAATGGTATTTTTACTAGAAAAGGCAACTAAAAATCAAGAAAAAAATATTTTAATTCCCGCCTAAAGAACTACTATAATGAGCAAGATTTTCGGCAAAAAATTGAATATCGCCGCCAGTTATCCATTCGAAATTTTTGGTCAGATTTGGTCAGATGTTTTGCCAAATATTTGTGGATATCTTAGAGCACCCACAATGCTTTGGGTTTCTTAGAAAAAAGTTACATGCCATGTAAGAAATAGACCTAGTCTATAAAAAAGTGTTCTCCAATGCAATTAAAAATGGACCTAGTCTAGCTTATGTGGCAATAAAAAAATGAGACCTAGTCCACACTTGGGTCTATTTTAGACCCAAGTACAAACCCAAGCACTCATCATTTATTCCTCATTTAATTTTTCTTTTAATAAATGAAATATATTAGAGCATTTTTATTGGTTGTTATGTATTCTAGACCTAGTACTTTTTTGTTTTGCATTAGATAGATTTTGGTTTTTTTAGTTTAGGTTTGTCCATGTCATTATGGACTTAAGTCTATTTATTTGCCACATATGTAAAAAGAGACCCAAAACATTGTGGATGCTCTTAATAAAAAAATTGAACATTACCGTATCTTCATTCTTTTCTTATCTTTCCGTATCCCCTTCGCTTTTTCTCCTCTCTCTTTTTCTTCTTACCTTGCATACCAAATTTACCAAATTCTTCATCTTCCTTCCTAATTTCTTCATCTCCTTCGTTTCTCTCCCTCGCGAACGCCCAATGCAAAAAACCCCCAATTTCTGTAAAGAAGAGGTCATATGCCTGCCCTAGATCGACAACTCTGACGACGGCGTAACTGAGATAGGCGGACAACACATAATTGGTGGAAAAAGGCCAGAGCAAAGATGAGGCCCGCGGAGATCGGCAGACGACTAACAACGGCTGATAAAGGATCGTGGACAGAGAGCAGTGCGGCTGCGGAGCGGCACTATATGTTGGAGCCCTGTGGCTGTAGAGTCGGTGAAACCCCACATCTCCAACGATTTATGATTCAAGTGATGGCGAATTGGAGTTGTGAGCGGCTGTCGGGGCACCGTGAGCTTGGATGGGGTGGATGGAGCTGAGAAGCACAACGAAAGGTCCGTCGCCTCGGCATTTTTAGCTTTTGGGGTAATGTTTTATTACTGTATTTAGTGCCTTTTATTTCGTTAGAATAATAATAATTTTACTTTGTGGTGGGGCTGCTGAGGTTGGCAGTGCCGAGCTGTGTCGGGATATGTTTGGAGTGGCGGTGGTATGATACTGTGACGGTGCTGGGTACCTACCAGAAGCTGGCGATGGAAGCCACCGGGATTGTGAGTGATATTGTGACGGTGCTAGGTACCTGCTAGAAGCTGGCGATGGATGCCACCGGGATTGTGATACACCCGACAAGCCTAATGTATATTATGCTGATGACCCTGGCAGGCTGTATCTCCGCCCGAGTAAGCTTCTTGGCTTTCAGTTAGTTGTGTGTGCGGTTTTAGCTTTAATTAGAAGAATAAAAGCCAGCTAGTCTTTTTTTTAGATTATTTATAAAATTATTGATGATGGAAATTTTTGTCTACTCTTATGTGCTTTCGATATTATTGAACTGTGGATTGTGAAAGTTGGTGTTCTAATTTCTATATTGGAGTTCATGGCTATGTTTACATGCAAATTGCATCTTGTGGAAGTTGAACTACTGAGCAAGACAATATATCTTTTTTTTTCAAAAGATAATAGCAAGGATTCGATATTAAAAGGATTCATAAGTACCCAAATTCTCAAATTCTACTATTTCTAGCAAAGTCTCAGAAGGAAAGCCAAAACACACTCTTTATAGTTTACTGAGGCACGAGACATAATAAGAGTGAACAGAAGAACGCTTAAACACAAAAGATGTCATATGCATCACCACTTTTTTAGACCTCAAAGGGGCAATGGGAAGTGCAAAAGGATCGACTTTTTTATTCTTTTAACTAACATTTTTTTTATTTCTTTCCACGCAGTTTCACACCAAGAGCCCTCTCTAGTTTGGCAATGATCTGTTGATTGGGAATTGCTTTTCCAGATTCGTACTCATGTATGATCTGTGGCTTCTCATTTATCAACTAGGCGAGTTGAGATTGTGTAAGCTTCTTATCTGTCCGGGCCTGCATGATGGCCTTCTTCAGTTCACTTGGGACGTTCTCACGATTAAGATTTTCAGTGTCTTCATCAAGCTTCCTGGTGTTCAAAGAGGTGCTGCTTTAAGCAACTTTGTTTGTCCCAGCAGCAGACTTTCTGACGATCTCGATTTCGGCCCCGGCGCGGGGGGCAACGTTGACAGCTTTCTCATCTTTCCGAGTGGCGTCGGTGGGTGCTTTCTTACGGATCACCACCGGCTTCCAGTCCTGAGAAATTCCTGCCATTTTTTGTTGTTGATTTTAACCTTCGTTCGTCTGTTGAAGAATCTGATGGTGGGTTTGTGTGTTTTTCTTCAAAAGTCGAGCAAGGCAATATATCTACCTTATGTATATTGTACTAATGGACATGGTTCTTTATGAATAAGGATGTTTGGACAGACTGAACGAGTCATGGCTCTCGGACGTGGGCTGACGGCTTGTGTCTGCACGAGGATTCTTTTCACCGGACATGACAGGCGCATTTTCTATCATATTGAAGGACATGGCATCTGAACGCGTACCGAGAACGGCTAAAAATTTCTTGTCACGACGGAAGCTTGCAGGCCGGAGAAGATGGCTTCTCTGGAAGCCGGAAATCGTTGGATGATCTCGGATTTATTGTCGGAGCAGAATGTTGGTTGTGTAACTAGAGAAGAAAGCTGGAGATAAGGCAGACGATATTTCAGCATGAGAAACTTCCGTGAAAATTTATCTAAAATCTTTCCGTGAAAATTTATCTAGGCTCATTTACATACTTACCGTAATGATTGATAAATATTTGTAAAATTACTAGCTACAAATATTTATTTGCAAACATACCTACTTGACCATAAAAAATTATATTAATGTAGATTGTGTAACAGAAGAGAGAGAAAAGACTTTCCACAAACCCTTTGATAATCCCTTGAATGACGGGATTCTTCCATAAATGAAAAAAATTATATATGGTAAGCTATAGGCAAAATTAAGTTGAAGATAGAATCCTAAAAATCAATATTTCAAATTTGATTAAAAAAATAATCAATTTATGTTGAATATAAACTGATTTTATACATACAAATTATGTCTAACGATAAATTTTTTTTATCATATACCGTAATATATCCGAAAAAATCAGGTATCAAATCAGGTATCATCTTTGTTTTGAAACTAGTTTATGTATATATGTAGTATATTTTTGGGGTATATATATGTATGTCGAATATATACCAAACGTATACAAAACATATACTGAAAAATAACACCAGATCCAGCCGAACATATGTATCCCGGACATATACTATTTTTTGGGTTTATGTATGTAAATCGAACATATACCGAACATATACAGAACATATACTGAAAATAATTTCAATTTTCTGAGTTTATATATGTATACCGAACATATACCCAACATATACATAACATATGTATAACGAACATATAACTCCAATTTTCTGCGCCGTCCATTCCAACCTTTACGCACATCTTAGCCACCGATCGCGCGAGAAACCAAATCCACTACACTCAACAGCATCAACCCGAGACTGTGTCGCACGATTGTCACCGCAAAGCTCGGACCGAAGCTACTGTAGCCAACGGGAACACCCTCAATTGGACGTCTGTCAGCCCTCTCCAACCGCCGGAAATCGTGGGTCTGGAGGCTTGAAAACTCAGAGAGAAGACAATTGAAAAGGAATTTCTGAAATTGAGGGCTGGGAGAAAATTGGGGATTGGTAAAGAAGAAAAAAATGACGGGAAGTAAGAGGATAGAAGGAAAAGAAAAAAGGGAAAGAAAAGAAAAAAGAAAAAGAAAAAGAAAATAAAACGAGAAGTATGTTGCAATTAAAAATACAAGATTTGGCACATTTGTTAATATTTTTAATTGACTCGTAAAAGTGCAAATAAATGTCATATAGATCGTGTGAGGCATAATTATCTCATTTATCTAACCAGATTTTACCGCTTTTAACATATATTTTCCTTTGTCAATTTGTTTTAAATCCCTAATATTTTGTTAATCTATTTGATATACTTTTAATTTTTTTTTCCCTGTATATCTGTATGAGTAGTTATTTGAGTTTGGCAACATATCTGGTGTAGTTGGCAATAATTCTTAACACAATTTGAGAAGGAATCATTTCATTTTGAAATGAAAAAAATATTGTGACAAAAAATTGACAATATACAATAAAAACTCATGATGTCTTCACATTGTAAATTTATAAGAATATTTAACCCCTTGAACTATTTCATAACCTGCGGTGATAGGCTCTAGGAAGCAAGGTAGAGATGTTCTTAGTTGCTATAAGTAGCTCTTCCTCTGGCTCTTCTGCTTGCCAGTCTCAATGTAATCGACCCAACAAACGAAGCGAAGTTCCCTTCAAGAAATTGAGAACAACGAATGATGTTCTCGAGGGTCCTTTGGTTCGGGATTGAAACAAATTAGAATTCTCAATTTTCTACGACGTCTAAACGATAAAATATTTTCAGGAACAGGAAAATCAAAACGTCTTTTATCTCTATTTTCTATTATTCTTTGATGGGTTGAAATAGATTCATCAAAATGATTTTTAGAAAGACTCGGTGTGTGCAAGTGCTTTGGCTAGAGAATGTGAGAAAGATATTCAATAGGGATTGAAGAGAAAATGCTTGTACTATTCACTCAAACTTTGTACAAGAGAGCTCTTAAGACTAGGATGCTTGATGTTGCTTGGATGGGTTGCAAATGAGGGGGCCACTACTATTTATAGCTACCACCTCTTCTAAGGACCAATCTAGAACCTACAAGTGCTCGCAATTGAAAAGCATTTTGCCTTGTTAATTCAACAAAGAAATGAAACTTAAGCAAAGATGATGAAAAATACTGCTTATAGAAGAAATCGAATACTACATAAGTTAGCGGGTTCCTGTTAGCTACCGGATTCGCTCCCGCATGCACATGCAGGTATATCAGAGCTAGTTCCGTTAGTTTCTGAGACACTTGGAATATCTCCATATTCATAAAGTTAAGGTAAATAAATATTGGTTGGAATAGTTCTATCTTTTTCTGATGGAAATCTTTCAACTATTCCTAACTTCATTCTTTTAATTTTTTGTTTTTCCTGTTCAAATAAATCGCTCATAAAAACCAATGTTCCAAATGTAAATAAGCAGTTGATTAAACTTATGAATTTATAATATATATCAAATGATTATCAGTACGTGCAAAGAAATCTCCTTGGTTTGCGGCCATCAATCTTTGAGTTTTTTTAAAATATATAGTAATATATTTTTTTTTTAAAAAGTAAATTAAATTTAATATAGTTTTCTCATTAATTTTAGTTGATAATTAATTTTATTTTTCTAATTAATATTAAAAATAATTTTATTATTGTTATAAAGATAAATATAAATTATTTCTTTTATACATACAATATGGATGTTAAATCGCTCATCAAAAGAAGATTAATTTGATATATTACATATGTAAAACTGATAAAAAATACAAAAGTTATTAACTTTTAAAATATATATACAATTCAATAGTTATAATAAAGAATGATATTAAAATACAATTAATACACGTAACATGACCATAAATAATCAACATATTTATGGTAATCCGAACCTAATTATTTTTGGTTTGAAATTAAATTAAAATTTACCCAAGCCTAACGAAGCATGTAATTTTATACGGGTGTTGTACTAGTATAATATATTGACAAAACTTGCGTCTATTACCTTTATTAGGTGTATGGTTTAAATTTTATATACAATATATTGAAAGAAAAAATATTTTTATTTAAAATTAAAATAAAAAAAAAATTAGTCATAACATACGGGTTAATATTACCTTGGACGTAAAAGAAATAATCAATTATTTATAGTTTAATAATTTACTCAATAAATTACAAGTCAATATTAACTTGAACGTAAACAAAATATTAATCAATTATTTATAGTTTAATAATTTACTCGACTTCTTAATTTTTTTGATTTGGATAGTTTATACAAAAAAAAAAAAATAAGTAATGAAGTAATATAAATTTTATATTTATACTTATTATTCATTGAGATCGTTAAATATATGATAAAATTTTACCAAAATAACTATTTTATAGAATGACCTTATAGTCAAATCGAATTCTAAATATAAATTTTAAAATGACACTTATTTTGAAAGAAATATAGTGTAATTTATTATCAGCTATGTGCATCGCACGAGTTGTGTACAAATTTTAAATAGACATTTTTATGTAATTTTGCATAATTTAAACTTTATATAATATTTTCAATAAATTAATATAGGTAAATAGTATTACATATTGATTCCATATTTTTAATTTATAAATATTATTTGATAAGATTATTTAATTTTAAATATTAATGAATAACTCTTACCCGTGCACGCACGGGACTCATACTAGTAGCATTTATAACAATAACAATATTTAAAAAGGCAAATAATAATAATAAAGATAATAAATAATAAACCCAAATAATCCTTACTCAAACGGGGTATTACAGAAACATTTTCCGATGATGCCAGAGTCGACACTTACTCTCATGTAAGCGAAGTCGACGGGTTTCAGGATTACCTTCGTCGTCATTAAACCGACATGCCCTTTTGTAAGTTGTAATTATTATGGATTTATCGCTTGATGAAATAGGTTGGATTTTGTTAAATGAATCTTGTGAAATCTACCTAGCTTGACTAGTTGACAATTATGTTTTGGCTATTTTCGTTGTTTAATATGATGGGTACTTTAACCGTACTTGTTAATCTAGGTGTTCATTAGATCTGATTTCCTTTATTATATTTTACTAAATTTTATTTTAAACCTTAAACAATTTTTTTTTTTTTTATATATATAATTTTTTTGTCCAAAGGACAAACTTGAATTAAACTCAAATAAGAAAGTTCGAAGACGACATAGCCAAATGACTACAATTGAAATAGTCTAGAACGAAGCACAACTACACTTTCGTGGAAATAACAATGGTTCTGAAAACCGAACTGGTCATCGAACTGGTAAAGCTACTAGTCCAATGGTTCACTAGTCGAACCAGCGGTCAAACTGGTCGAACCGGTTTAATTAATATAATTATTTTATTTAGTTTATATGTATAATATATAATTATATATATTTTCTATCATTAATTTTATGTAGTTTATAGTGTATGATATTTCTCTAAGTAATAACTCAATAATAGATACAACTGACAATGTTTTATTTTATTTTTTATATATAAAATTTTAATATATATTTAAGTTGCAAAATAGAGAGAATATAAACAACCATATTTTCATTTTTAATCACATTTTAAATTTTTAATTTTTTATTTAAAAAATGAAAAATAATAATGTACATTAATTTGCTTCTCCTTTTAATAATTTAAAATAGACATAGCCCAATAGATAGTCCAATTTAAAAATAGTACTTTTTTTTTTTAAGAATACAATATTGCTTATAAGGGCCAATATTGGCCCAATAATTTTACCAAGTGAACATATCCCACATTGGAAACACAAGTAAAAAAAGTGTGCTATTTAAATCACTTCACAATCAACTAATTTCAAACTTAAAATCTTGAATCGTTGAACCAGTCGAACCGGTCCCGGTTCAACCAGTTTTGGACCGGTTCGAACGGTTTTCAACCGGTTCCAACGGGTCTGGAATGATGGTCGGTTCCCAGTCCAACTGGTTGAACCGGCCGGGTCCGATTTTTCGAACAATGGAAATAACACATTTAACTTCGAGTGGACAAAGCACAAAAAATCATATTACACACTTGAGTTCAAATATACAATATCACACATGAATGGCATCAATGAATTCAATTTGGTGATTTCCAAATCAACTATGCACACAATGTATTCCCAGCACTCACCCACACAAGAGATGGTTTATGTAACAAAGAGATTTCACTGTGAACCTTCCAGCTCTATGCCCATGCCACACCATCCTGCCCGCATTAGCCCCACACTCCAAAGCTATATTAAGGATTTGACCTACAATAAAAGGGTTGAAAGACTTAACTAACTGAACGTCCCACCTTTAACTTAACCCCTCTCCACATATCACTCATAACACGTTACCAGCACCCCAACCGTAGCCGATTTGATAATACATTAATTCCTAATACACCATGCTGAATTAATTTGAGGACTAATTCATGACATATATATACAATGGAATGTGCTCATAAATCATCTGCACGTATACCAATCGAAATGTCAAATTGAAAGCATTAACATATGTGTGATTTTCATTTAAACATAAATAAAAAATAAATCGTGTCTCATTGTATTCAGTTCATTTAAACTGAGTTCCGATTGGAGTCCAAAAGTCATCCTCATTTCCAAATTCAGACTATGATGGTTGACTACTCGATATCTTAGAATGACATGTAGTCGTATTATACCTGAGTTCACTGCAAAATAAAATTCAAGTCTCATATCATAAATAATAAATAAAGTATATCCTTGTTTCTTTGAATAAATATTTTGAATTGTAAGGTATAAAGGTATAAAGGATGTACCCGCATGATTTGCATCTTTGCGTTTTTGCTATCGGTGTCCCTCTAGACCTAACCCTCCGTGGATCGCACGAAATATCTTTTTGTTTACACCCTCTAGTTGGATCCTTAAGGAATTGTGATTCTTTATTGATATTATCAGTTGATTTTCTGGTATCTTTTTCATCTTTATTGTGTATGTTATCCGTTGCACGTCGAACCTTCTGCAAACATCTTGAAGTATCTGATTCAATCTGTGACGCCTTCATACAAATGTCAACTGATTCCTTATACAGTTTAAAATACCTTTTCCGTTGGGGATCATTAGTTGCAGGGTAAGTAGTAAAATTTTTCTCTAAGCTCTTTTCCAACAAGTGTCGTCCACCAGTTGCATATACATTGCGTTGGCACTTTTCGAAGATGCAAGCACTTGAATGTGGTAATAAGATGACTACATGGATAACCATCAGTTTCCAACATTTTACAATCACACTCGATCCCTTCACTTAAAATTATGCGTACAGTCCAGCGTCTTTGTTCTTTAGAACCATATCTTTCCAGCTTGAAAACATGTGAGTCTCCATCGCAACTCTTTTCCCAAGTACAATATTACTCTGCTCGTCTTCTATCTCCTTCCGAACTTTAGCAAAAACGGAGGGTGCATATATTCCAGAGAGGTGATTCTGAATCCCGTGTAATGATGCTCCAAAGGGAATATCCAACGGTTTTACCTCCGAATCTTCTTGTTTCTGAAAGAATGTTGCACGCAACAATGCCACAATGCGATGGAAACATTTGAGAAGATCCGTAATAGTCCTACCCGGTGTGCTTCCATGATTGAAGAGAGCATTCAAATATTCTGCTTGTTGTGTTGCCCTTGTCATACCCATAAAATTCCCTCGAAGGTAAGCATCACACCATTGATTTCTTCTTTGAATGTTTCTTTCACCCACGGATTATCCGTGTAACGCCCCGTTTATTTGAGAATTATTTAGAATTATTTATTATATTTATTATTGCTTGTTTATTTTTGTTATTATTGAATGTCTAAATATTATTAATTGCTTAAATGT
>CACSLK010034108.1:5803831-5818340 GCA_902706635.1 Striga hermonthica | reverse complement strand
CGATCAAACTTGGGGGCCTGTATGTTGACCCCCGAACTCACCTCGCTCGCAGGACGAATAGCCGCTTCTCCGAACTCACCTTCGGTAGAAAAGGATGCCACCCGCGAACTGAGAACTGTCGGATTGCGACAGTGCCGAACCTTCTGGTCGGCTCGGCGACAATTGTAGAGAGTGCATTGATACCTGAAAAGACTTACAACCACTCGTCGGTCGGGGACACGCGTCACCTCCCCCACTCCCAGATTATCTTCGAGATATGGCGCCATCATTATGCATTAATTGAACATAAAGATTACTAGATTTGGAAAGGATTTTGTACTACAGCTAGTAGTAGTACACACACTTGAACAGTAGCAGATAGTACACTTCCTATAAATAATAGCTTGTAAACCAGGTAAAGGATCTTTTGGCCCTCAAAAGATTCGGCTAAAAGTTTATACCGAACTGGCTATCAAGTTCGGCATTCTAATATACATATAAAAACAGAAAAACCTTGATAGATCCTAGCATCTACTCACCGGCATTGGTTGCTGCGAAAATTGTTGGCAACACTAGTCAAACCGAGTTTAAACATTTCAAACTTGCCACTCGGGCTCACATTTCTGTTTGTTTATTAAACGAGTTGAGTCAACTCGTTTATTAAATGTACGCAAGTTTAAACATGAAGTATTTGACTCAAATAATCTAGCTAGTCACATATATAAAAAATGAAAGTATGAAAATATTTCTGAAGTATTAATATAAATTACACATTAAATAATATTAAAATATGAATGTGGAATTTTTAAAATAAAAAATAATTATATGGACCTCCTAAAAATACTTGTTATTTATTAACTATTCTTTTATACATATGACAAATCATAAATTTTAATAAAATAATTATATTTTTTAAATGAAAATATTTTTTTCTCATATACTTGATTTTAATTAGAAAAAATATCAAAAGACCACCATGAGACGGTATACTTATCGTTTTACTCTTGTTGTATGACAAATCATTTAAGGTTCATATATCATTTCAATGAATATGCCACATAAATAAATGAGGCTTGCTATTAGTAAATACTTTTTCTATGAAAAATCATAAAAATATATAACTAAATTTTAAAATCAATGAATTCAGTCGCATACTAAATATTCTAATGGAAGTATAACACAAAAATTATTCTCTTGAATAAATTTATCAAATAAATTTTATTTAACTACATAATATAATATAAACACAAAAACTACAAGGGAAACAACATAATGAGCTGAAAGAAAAAGAGAAAAATGACTTAAAACATATTTAAATATATAATTTATTGATTAATTTTAAAATAAATATAGTTTATTTTGGGCTCCAATAATATTAATATGTAGCTAGTTTAATATAACATAGGCTAAAATATTTTTTACTAGTACATATTTAAAATGTAGCATGATGATCTTTCTAGTGCTCTATGTAATATTATCTCAAAACAGAATGCAAATTTAATGCCTTCGCGCGAGTTTGGCAGAGACGAGAGGAGGGAGGAAGGGTTGGTGGTATGTTTGGATTGAAAAATGTAATGTAAACAAACATGCAACACTTACTGAAATTTTGACGTTCGTCGTTAAGCCTTGACCTATTTTTGTTATAATTGCCGACCTGGTTCGTTTTGTAATTCATTTTTCTGTTCATTCGGATAAATGTGGTTAGATAAAGGTTATGAAAATAACAACGCAACATATACTGAAAATAAATTGACTATAAAAGCAACATATATCGAAATTATTCTAATGTCCGTCTTGCACAAGATTTTGATGCTTTGATATGGAATACTATAGCGTGTCGAATGAACCCATTAAACTAGCCAATCGGTTCGAGAAAATTGGTTGGTCAAGTGGAAGTATGGGCAGAACGAACGGAGGTCGATCGGAGCTACATAGCGAAGAGTTCTCAAGTCTAGGAGGACGTTGCAAGTACAAGGGCGCACAAACATTGTTACGTCACTTTGAGTCACGAACTGACTTGGACACCTTACGCCTCAAACGGTCTTTTCCCTTGAGCTCTGATGACTCGCATACGCCTGGAGGGGGTCCTTACGAAAAACTCCCTAACGCTCAAGTCAAAACTTGCTCAAAATGTATATGTAAATGTATATGAAAATGGCATAGAATGTGTGTTGTTGATGAAAAGGAAACTTGTCGTCCTTTTATAGGGCTGATACCGTGGGGCCGAAGAGGGTTCTTGCTAGGTAAGAGATCCAACTAGATCCGACTTCTCTAACTTACCACATCTCTATCTTGTCAAGAGTCTTTGAGTGAGTTCTTCTTTCCTTCTTACTATGATTCTTTCTGCCGTTAGTGTTTTAGCCCATGGGTCCTTAGGCCGTGAATCCGTCCTCCTGACCTATCTGTTGTGGCCTTCCCACGGACGTACCTGGCCTTGTATTGAGGTCTAGCCCTACCTCATCCTAGGTCTAACTTGTCCTCAGACCACCCGACCTCAATAACTTGAGGTCGGTTCCTTTGCTGGGCTCCTGGAGGTCTGTACCTCCAGGTTGTGTCTTTTTTGGTAGCTCGACACCTTAAGCCCATACTCGAGCTACATGACCGAGCATCTTACTTTTGAATCTATGGGAGCTCTCCTAGCCCGATCTAACGAAGCTAACTGCTCAAATCGTTTTATGGAGCTGCTTTTGAGTACTATATTATCTAGCCCCCATTTCAGGACGAGCAAACCAGACTTGTGTTGAAATGGACATTTGTATCCAAAACTTTGTATCTGACCTTTATTCCTTATTTAATGCATCAAAAAACCCTCAGAGAGTGTGAGACGCCAAAAAGATACTTTGTACTTGCTCAGATCCTAGTTTTTGACACGTGCAATGCATACGTGGATGCGTCGTATCGAATACCTGCGAGATTCTTTAATCTTGCATCTTCCAATGGTCAGATTTATTTTACGGGTGGTTACTTCTCCTGGCTTATAAAAAGCCCTCTTTTCACCCTCTTATACCCTACCTTGTTTTTCATACTCAACTCCTATCTGCGAAAAAATCTCTCTTAGTTCTTATATTTCCGGTGATCGTCCTTTGGTTATTCTCCTGGCATCATCCTTCCAACTCTTGGTTCATGGGCACATTCTTAATTTTCTCTAATTTTTTTGTGGTTTCATTACTTTTTTTTATTTTCATCATTGTCGAGCTCCGCTAAAAACTTCTAAGCTTGCTCTCTTTCTCATTTATACGAAAAACCACTTTGCCACCATGTCTTCCGATACTCGACCGCTTCGTCCCAAGAATGTCTACCTGACTGAGTTGGCTGCTCCCCGGGCCTAGGAGCTCGTCAATTCAATCTCGTCTCTTTTTGGACCTCTTATAGGATAGCCTTTCTCCGTCATATCTCTGAACATCAATTCCCTTAGGGCATGTTTGATAGCCTAGATTAGATAGGATTAAGACCCTAATCAAGGCCCAGTCCATCGTTTGCTGTCCAGGATTGCAGCCCGTAAAATTAGACACGACCCGAGATTATATCAATTAAATCTTGGGTATGGGGCATTATTTAATCCCGTGTTGGACATGAGATTATCTGAATCCTAACAGTAGGTATATTGTGAAAAGTCCTTTTTGACCCTGAAATTTTACAATCCGTACTAAAATAGCCTCCATAGACCGAATAATTACAACTTGCCCCAGTATAAAGATCCATCGTCCGCTTCGGCCAAGATTGTCGAGCAAGATCTGTGAGGTGTTGAAGTGCTGAAATCCACCGCTTTCTTCTGCTACTTCCCGGTATGTGTGTTTTGTTTTACGATACCTTTAACACGAACCCATGTCATGTAGTTGTACTTGTTTTTTGCGATATATTTTCTTCTGTGTTCGAGAATAGAGGTTGTTCGTAAAACCCTAATTTCTCAATTTATGGACTGCAGTTTTATTTCGAGCGCTCTGGGTTGGGTGCTTTGTGAGACACGGAGTTTTTGTGATTCCCGTTATTGTCATCCTCGTCCATCACTGGTAATTGAAATTAAGTAACATTTATTTTTCTTCTCCAGTTGCCATTAAATCGTGAGATTAGAGCATTCTGGGTCTAAATGAGTAATGACTTCGGTTTTATTGTAAAATGTTGTGTTTTTGTATATAATTGTTCTATGTGTTTGACCTGCCAAAGTAGCTGTTCGGGCAATGTTGTTAGTATTAGTAAAATTGCAGGTTTTGACTCTTTGTATCTCTCTCTCTCTGTATGTTTCTCTCTCTCTCTGTGTCTCTCTTTTGTGAACTGATAAAAGGTTGAAAGAAAGGTAATTTATTTTATTACTATTAGTTTTTAAAAATTTTTTGTAGTTTTATGGGTTTGTCTTTATTTTATTGATCTCACCTCTTTTTCTAAATTTTTTAAAATTCTTGTAAGGCTTCTGGATGTATAGTGATGAGATGAGATGAAATCTTTAAAGTGGGGCTTTTTTTTTGGGATAATTTGCATCCAAATTACCAAATTCTGTTTGAAATTGAGATTAGAGGACCACATCGATATGTGATTTGATGAAAAATAAAAAATTAGACAACCAAAATATTTAATTACAACTCTAACAAATAGTTTGATTCCTTTTTTATTAATTTATGCTTTTAATAAGACTGGAATAGTATTAAGAAAAGTGTTTTTAGTATTATCCTTCATCTCTTACATGGAGTAAAACATATTTTTCTTTATCTCATCAGCTTAAGCATGGATATAAGTTCTGAAGAGGCCGTAATACTGTTGCTTGTCGAAGAGATAATTAATCTACGTAATTTGTTTTTTATCATTTCCTACCTCTACATTAAGTTGGTTGTTCAACCTAGACAACATCGTAGAGTTAGACGTCGGCTCGGAAATGCATCATATCGTATGTCAGACCGTTTACCCTCTCAAATTGAACACATGAAAGTATTAGTAGAAATAAGTGACAGGACATGCATTGAACAACTTCACATGGATCGAAATAGCTTTGCCCGGTTATGCTTTTTGTTAGAACATATTGGTGGGCTCCAGAACACCAGAAATATACAAATAACTGAGCAAGTAGCAATGTTTCTTAGTGTCCTAGCTCACCATAAAAAAATCGTGTAGTGAAATTTGATTTTAAAAGATCTGGTCAAACAATTAGCAAATTCTTCCACAATGTACTACGTGCTGTCCTTCGTTTGCACCCCATCCTCCTTGCCCAAAGTACCGCTGTACCCGAGTCATGCACTGATTGGCGATGGAGATGGTTTAAGGTGAGGACGACAATGCTAACAATTTTATGGTACCAATATTATATTAACATAACTAAAGTTTACAATTTGTTCTTCTTCTGTATTAAATCACAGGGATGTTTAGGAGCCTTAGATGGAACCTATATTCCGGTGCGTGTCCCTGGACGCCTACCCCCACGATATCGAAATAGAAAAAGTTCTATTTTTGTGAATGTGCTTGGTGTGTGCACGCAAGAAATGAATTTTTCGTACGTATTGACTGGTTGGGAAGGTTCTGCGGCTGACAGTAGGATTTTACGAGACGCTGTTCACCGACGAGGGGGCCTTCCTGTACCATCTGGTTAGTGTTACATAAAGTAATGTAAATATATATAGAATTTTTGCTTCTTTTGCAAGATTGTTGTTAAGAACAATTACTGAAACTAATATTTATTTAATTTCATTTTCACTATCTGACATATAGTTCCCATATACACACAACAGGGAACTATTACCTCTGCGATGATGGCTACACAAATGGTCCGGGTTTCTTGGCTCCGTATAGGGGTGTGCGGTATCATTTGGATGAGTTTGGTGAAGGTAACCGAGTGCCTACAAACCATAAAGAATTGTTTAACTTAAGACATGCCAGAGCGCGAAATATAATTGAGCGAGCTTTTGGAGTATTGAAGATGCGTTGGGCTGTCCTTAGGAGCAAGACTTATTTCGACATACGCACTCAAAATAAAATTATTCTTGCCTGTTGTCTCCTTCAAAACTTCATCCGGGCTACCATGCATTTAGACCCAATGGAAAATGAGGGTGATAATATGATGAATCGGCAGAGAAACTCCGAAGCCCATGACCCCTTTGACTATGTAGACGTTGTTGAGCCAACGACCGAATGGACAAATATGCGGGATGCTTTGGCTATTTCAATGTTTAATGAATGGGATGGGCGAAGTTGAAGTGAAGCTAGCAATGTTCAAAATTGGAACTCATCTTTTTTTAATTGTACTTTTTAAAAAAAATATGACATTGATGTTTAAAGAAATGTGATGTGAAACCTCCAGTTTGAAATGTGTGATTTGCATTTATTCTCATTTTTTATACTTCTTTGTGTGCTTTAACATAATAGACAGTCCTATTTTTTAAATCTTGCCTTATGTTGCTGATTTGTTGATTATACTTTATTATTGTGCATGTCTTTGATTATTAGTTACTCATGGAATCCATTGCTAGCGGGGGACGCAATTCACAGGCCGCCGGACAATGTCGAGTTTGGAATGAAGATGAGGACCGTGCTTTGATTGTAGGTTTGCGCGATCTTGTTGCCCGCGGCTGGAAATGCGACAATGGATTTCGCAATGGTTACGCCATCATATTAGAACAGCACATGCACCACATGTTCCCGGGAACTACCATAATAGCGGAACCTCACATAACATCTAAGATTTCGGTCTGGAAAAAAAATTATGGTTTGCTTTCGGAGATGCTTGCTACTTCCGGCTTTGGATGGAGTGAAACAGGGAATATGATTACTGTGCGGGAAGAGGATGTTTGGAAAGACTACATCAAGGTTTGATTTACATATTTTATTTCGTGATTTGCATTAGTAATAGTAAGTTCAAATAAGCATTTATATTGTTTTATTTCTTTTCATTTTTTAGGCTCATCCAAAGGTCAAATCAATGCGTTACAAACCATGGCCCCTTTTTCCGGATTGGATGGAAATTTTTGGAAAGGACCGCGCAACGGGAGAGGGGGCAGTAGGTTTCACTGATGCGGTTAATGATGTCTTACATGATACGAATGTCGAAGTACCGAGCCCAAATCCCACTCAACACACAGGGCCGGAACATTTTGATTATCCTCAAAATAACTTTGACTCTTTTTCGACTCAAGCAGGTGAAAGTAGTGCATCTGGTAAGTCTAAGCGTTATGGAAAAAAAAAAGCGTAATGTTGAGGTGGAATACAAAATAATCGGGCTACTGTCCTCCGTTTGCCAGGAGACGAACAATCGTCTTTCAGAACTTTCCACACGTGTCGGTCAACAGGTTGATGCAAAAGCGCAACGAATTGCTGTTTACGATGCACTAAAAAAAATTCCTAACTTAACAACGGATGAAAGGGTCATTGTTGCTCGGTACTTATCCAAAAATGTTGACGAGATGGAACTGTTTTTCAGCCTTGACGATGATGGAAGGAGCTCAATGGTGTACCAGATTTTGAGCGGGTCATCGTAGTAACAAAACCCACACGAATTTGTGTATATCATCGTCAACCTCCCTTTTGTCTTTTTGTAATGTGAACTTCATCACTGTTGTAACACCCCGCTTATCAGAGTCAATTTTTCGCAACTTCTTATTTTGAAAGTACTTATAAATTTTTCGAAATCTTCTTAACTTAGCTCGGGATGCTACTAAAACTTATCTTCTTTAAAATCTGTCTTCTCAAAACTTGGTCTAACAACTTATTAGATATAATAAAACAGATTTCTAATTATTGAACATGTATGAAAACTGAACCAAATAAATCTTGTAAATTTTAAAATACTATCACACATGTTCAATATCTGAAAGACGTAGCGGAAATCTTACAAGCATGGTATAATACAAACCGAAACCTTATTAAAAGTCCACAATTTAACAAATGAACCAAATCCTCGATCCACACCACCATAGCTGATCTCACACTACTGCACTGACTCTGTTACCTGAAATGATAATAGTGGGGCGTGAGTACTAATCTACTGTACTCCGTAAAAACCCATACTAAAGTAAACAGTAATTATAATATCAATATCATGATCTTTGGTATATATCTGAGCTTAATCTCCCGGTATCTGACCGGTAACATTAACTTGAACTTTGCAACTACCGGTAACTTGGGCCGGTTCTCACGTGATCACATTCTGGGGGTCGCCTCCCACAGAACCCAGTCTTGACTGGGCGAGCTTAATACTTTACTTAACTTTATACATGCCTCTAACATGATAATAGCTATTATACTCAATGTAATACCCAGTCTGGGTCCCCACCTTTATTTCTTGAAAACTTTTGAAAACTGTAAGTGTTGTACTGGTAGCTGTATCTGCAACTACATAAAAATATAAACAAATTTACTAAGTACTATGCTCATAATATTCTTAATAGGATGTTGAGATTCTTAACTTTAACTGATAACTTATCTGAATCTTAAAGATAATTTCGGCTAGCTCAAATGAACATTAGTTCATTGAACATATTAAATTCTTAAACTTTTACTTAATACCGAACTTAAACCATATGAATCATGATTTTGAAACTTAGATGTTGGTATAAACTCATATACCATTTAAATAACTTTAAAGTGAAAATAACTAAATTCCACATACATAAATTCATGATTCAAACCTCATCTTAAACTTACTTAGTAATAAGAAAATGGTAACTTAAAACTCATCAAAACCATATTATGATATCAATATACTATACTTGAAATAATTCATAGAATTGTCTTCTTAACACATTCAACTAAAAGTCAATCAAATACTCATATAACTCATGTCTTTAAAATCTATGACATTAACTTATTCTTATATAACTTATAAGTGAAAAATATAACTCAACATACTCAACTTATACCAACATCAAATACATGATTTATAAACTATTAAACTTGTCTTAAACTTACTTGGCAATGAAAAGTATAACTTAATTCTCATACCATCATAACATCAAATCATAACACTTAATTCATGATATTAATAAGCAAAACTTAAAACAATTTATATAAAATTGTATTCTCAACATATTAAACTAAAACTTGATCACTTTACTCATAATCAATAATATGATAATTCCATATCAATTATTCTTAAAAACTTGACATAAAATAAATACTATAACATATCATATATGCTATCTAAATTTACAACTGATCATTATAAAATTCACTTTACATACTAACATAAATTCTTTATTTCAAGCTAGAACATGCCAAATATCTCAATTCTTGTTCTTATATACTCATTATTTATACAAGAATTACTCATTTCTACTATAAGAATTTACATTTTAACATGTAATGAAGGTTATAACATCACATATTAACTTAACATGTAAATTCTATTCATTCTCAACTTAAACTCAATCCAATAGCATGCTTAATCTATATCTCAACTTAAAACAACTTAATTCTTATTCTCATGCATATTATTACACATAACTTAAACTCATTGAATTCATAAACTCCATTATAATCTCAACTTTATATTCATCAACATATATGCTCATAACTATTTAACTGGCATAATTTCAAAATTGGTCCTACAATTTGACCACTTTCTAAAAAACCACCTCGATATTGGCCACATTCGAACTTGGTCCTATAATTTAACTTTTTAATCAAATTTGGTCCTTTTTTAATCAATTTTGGTCCTTTTTTAATCACATTTTAATCCATGTTCCGGATAAAAAGGACTAAATTTGATTAAAATGTCAAATTATATGACCAAGTTTGAAAGTGGTCAATATCGGGGTGGTTTTTTGGAAAGTGGCCAAATTGTAGGACCAATTTTGAATTTATGCCCTATTTAACTCATATAAAACATGAAGTTAAGATAAGTAATTACCTCCTTCTTGAGAACTTGAAAACATGCTAGAACTTGAACTTGAAAACTTTGATTCTTCACTTCAAAATTACCTCACTTTACTATAATTTCTACTACTTAAGAACTTATATAACTTTGAAATATTGCTTTGGTGTAAAAATTCAAATTTTTGAGCCTCTATTTATAGGCAAAAACTTGAAATAAATAATAGTGAAGTGAAGAAATTAACAAATTAAACAATTTAAACTTATAGAAATTAATCAACATAAATATATCCTTACCTAACTTGAAATTATCAGCCATACTTATTTTATTGCCCAAAATGAACTATGGTTGGCACCAAAATCAATTTCTTTAAAATCTGAAATTTTTGTCGGTCACACGACCAGTGTGACTTGTCACACGACCAGTGTGACTACACACGACCAGTGTGACATATGTCACACGACTCGTGTGACATCACACGACCAGTGTGACTTATGTCACACGACCCGTGTGAAAAAGCCGAGGCTAAACTTACTGTCGGTGCTGATACACACGACCGTGTGACTTGCCACACGACCCGTGTGACTTCACACGACCAGTGTGACTTATCACACGACCCGTGTGACTTGAAAAACTTAAAATTTTGAACTTTTTAACTTCAAAATAGCTCAATCTTGGAATTTAAACTAATACTTTATTAATAACTGAAAGGGATATTACAATACTGAACAGCCCAGTCAACCCGTAGTAAGATATTGTCCGCTTTGGGTATACAACAGATCATTCCCTCACGTTCTTTCCTTTGGGAGCTAGCTCACCAAAAGCAAAACCGTGAGGGAATGATCTGGTGTATACACAAAGCGGACAATATCTTACTACAGGTTGACTGGCTGTTACAGTGGTATCAGAGCCAGTACCCGGATCGATGTGCCAGCGAGGACGCTGGGCCCTCCAAGGGAGTGGATCAGATATCCCACATCGGTTGTGAAGGCGAACGAAGCATTCCTTACAAGTGGTTGTGGATACCTTCACTAGTAGGACGCGTTTAGGTGAGCTAGCTCCCAAAGGCAAAACCGTGAGGGAATGATCTGGTGTATACCCAAAGCGGACAATATCTTACTTCTTCTTGACTGGGCTGTTACAACTGTTCTTAACTTATGTATGCGGATGTGAAGCTGTGAGGTTGAACGATGCACGTATTAGCCATTTTGTTCCGCTCCATATACTTATATACACGATTGATACGTGTATTAGTTTTAAGCATGTACTTCCTATTTATGACATTGCAACCTACTGTTTCATTGGTATTTTGCCTAAATTTTGGTTGTATTTATGTAATGTGGATTGACATTGTAATGCATCATGATGTATGGAAGTACTTATTTTGAATAGAAATATATGGACTGCCTATTTGTTTGTTTTACCTTCTTTTTTTATTTAACAACGGTGTGCCTAAAGCTGAAAGAATATGTTTTGTTCAAGGTTGTAAACTTGTGCATATTGAATATAAATGTGTAACGAAATTTCTGACATAAAAATTGAAATATGGATTTATTACAATGAGCCATGTTATTTGACTTATAAATAACATACTCGCTTTTCACTTACAAATAATATAATGGCATCTTCAAGTTTTGTCCCTGTTCACTAGGCATTAGTAATGTTTTTTATCCAAATAGATTTACCAGTAATATATAGATACTCAAAAAACTTATGCCACTTCATCATATAGACTTCACAGTAGAAATACATGAATTGCCCGTTAATTTCCTTCATGACAAGTGGTTCACTCATGTCCAACTAATATAAATACCCATTCTTCTTATTTCATTACAATAACAACAAGCATTACAATTACAAGTATCAACATCAAAAGTAATAAATCATAAATTTTTTCAATTTTATTTTTAATTTTATCATCTTTGTTGCTCTGACGATGCACTCCAACTTTCTCGCTAAATTGATCGTCTTGTCTTATGCAGTCTACGTCTTCATTTATTTGATTAGCCCAACCAACGAACCCATCTCTATCACAAGCGTAATACAATTTCTAATAATTCGAACTTCGGGAGCCAACAATCTTAACGCGAAGCTTGAATCCACATTGATGACATATTTTTTCCTCATACTTGAGTGCACTTGGCCTTCCAAAATTTGGAGTGGTTGATGTTTGAGACATTTTGAACCTAAAAAGAAAATAAATTAAAATATATATGGGGAAAAACATTCTTACACTGCATATTTATTAATGAAAAGCTATTATAGACTATTCACATTAACTTCTCATCAGAACACCATATGCAAAAATCACGTCATGGAAGTATAGTCTATTACGTAATAGTACATGGAAAGATTAGTCCACAATATACAGAAATCGTGCCATGTAATGCTCCTATTAACTGGAAGCATATGTGATTGGCATATATTTTCAGACCACAATCTACAGACTCATTCGACGAAAAGGCAGATATAAAGATTAAACAGAAAAATATTCAATTTCAACAGAAATGACCAGGAACTGACGAGCAACAGCAAGACATACATACATGGCATCTTTATTAACACATACTGATCTGACAATAAGACGCAATTAAAGAATAAACACTACCAACTATTGCAGTTACAACTACATATGGACTCGGAGAGATATCGAGTGGAAACATAAACTCGCCAAATCACACAACATAATTTATCAGAGAAGGCCGGATCCCTAGCAACAATAACAGAACACTACATTCGCATAATTTGTTTTGTTGCCTACAATATCGGAGAAGCCGCTCACCTTCGAACATTTGACAAACCATCATTCCCAAAATCAGAGATCCTAATTTACAGTACAAGTCGTATTGCCAATTATATCAGAGAACCCTCAAGCACAATATCAGATAACCCTAATTTAGGGAACTTCAATTATTATCGTGTACAAACGAACCCTAAAACCTTTTTACCTGTGTAGTCGAACAATCGATAAATCCGCCTTTGTTAAATCGAGCGATGAAGATTCTTCTACAACACCTCAACGGTTGTGGGTTGCTGGAATGGGGTCTTCGTGTCTTCAAATAATGGGGATGAATTTGTCTCCACGATTTCGAATTTGTAATGGTAGAGGTCGCTGAAATCGGACCGTTGACTAATTATCTCCCACCACGCAGGTTTCTAATTTTTTTTTTTTTTTTTTTATTATTTTGAAAGGTAAAAATACAAAATAAAAAAAGGAGTTTTTCCTTTACGACACCCGAAAGATGGGCAAACTATCAATTTGGGGCCTGAATTGTTATTTTTTTTTCTCAAATCGGGACGTAAATGTTGTAATGTTGTAAAACTATGAAGTTAAGTGTAGAATTAAAAACTCATTTAAAAAACTATCAAAGTTTTTTTAGATGTTGTATTGAAAAAACTCCATTTAAAAAAAGAGCACGTTTGGCCATGGGTGTGTCTTCTCTGATTTTATTTTTCCTTTTTTTTTCCCGAAACGACAGAGATAATATCATAAAAACTCAACGAGGACATAGTCCTAATACATTGTTCAGAGTACAATGGAAATTCGAAAATAAAAAGTGAGAGACACATCCTAGATGGTCTAGAACCTCAACAAGAGGAAATAAACTGAAATAGACAGAAAACCCAAAGAACAACCTCCTTCTACTGCTAAAAGCCTAGAAAGGGAGCTGAACTCCAAAAATGAAGAACAAGCAAAAGACTAAACAAAGACAAATCAAGCCAACAGTCCTAAAGCTGAGGTGAAGTGTGTCCAGTCTGAATGAGCCACCTTGATCACAGCTACTGCTGGCATTAGATAATATTATATAGTAATATTTTATAGTCATGACGGACTAGTTAAACAGATCCGTTTTACTCAGCATTGGATACTACAATTACGACCATACACAAACCCGTTTGTGCATCGCACGAGATGCTTACTAGTATTAATAGTAGTAGTAATAATAATAATAATAATAATAATAATAATAATAATAATAATAATAATAATAATAATAATAATAATAATAATAATAATAATAATAATAATAATAATAATAAGACCTCCAATTTTTTTTAAATGTCATTTTCACTTTATCAACTAGTAAAAAAATAAATTCGGTTTTGAATATTTTTTACATAGTTTTCCATTATTTCTCACAACATACATCTCTTTTTTCATTAATGAGGGTTATTATTGGCAAAAAAAAATTCATAATTATTGTGCAATTTTTTAAAACGACATCTATTAATCAAAATAGGAGGGAGTAACAAATATTTGGATTTCTTTATGTCCGAAACTGTAACACCCCGCTAGCTTACTAAAATCAGAGTGCGATTTTCGCATGTTCTTTTATAAAATTTACGTTTTAGTTTGCGAAATCATATCTCGGGATGCTACAGAAAAACATTTCTTTTCTAACAATCCGTTAACTTTATTAATTTTAAACCCATTTATGAAAAACAGATTATCTGTTTTAAAACAAGCGTGTGATACTGTATAAAATCTGACCCGAAGGCTCGGATCGTCGTCTGAAAATTAACACGCTAGTTTTAAAAGTCTGAGAACGTCAGCAGAAGTAAAACGTGGCAAATATATACATATGATCAGTCTTCAAAAATATATACATATTTACACATACTGCACCGGCGACCACTAGCTCCACTCACTCCTCCGGACCGACCCTGTCACCTGAAAAAGATCATAATAGTGGAAGCGTGAGTACTAAAATCACTGTACTCCGCAGAAACTCATACTAA
>CACSLK010034108.1:5752738-5763248 GCA_902706635.1 Striga hermonthica | reverse complement strand
ATGTTGAATGTTTGTCCGTGATTTGTGCATATCGAGATCCTCGTGGGTTCCAACAGCAATTTCCTTCTCTACAGAGTCAGCATCAGAATCAGGGGATGACTCTCCACCAGACTTTGAGACAGAAACAGTAGCAGTAGGAGGTTCAAGTAAAGTGATGGCCCTTTTCGCCTTTTTCGACTTTCCTCCAGTAGCCGCTGGGACCTTCTTGCGCTTTTTTGGAGATTTGGTGACGGAAGAAGAGCCTTTTCCACCTTTCTTACCGGTACCTGCAACGCGGGGTTGAGCAACTTTTGACGTAGAGGATTTCTTAGGGCTGGAAGAAACCCTAGTTTCGTCTTGTCGAGAGGGTTGTACTTTTTCAGTTGCCATATCGGAGGGAGTGAGATTTGGTGGAGTTTCAGCACTTTGTCTTTAACAAGTTGAACGCCGAGAAAGTTTCAGAACATCCTTCTTCGGCTTCACATTTCCCGGTTTGGATTTCGGCATGGTTTCAAATGGAAGAGCTCACACATGTAAGGAATGTTAGACAATTTTTTGAGAGATGAGAAAAATCAGAGATTTGATAGATATGAGAGAGAGATGAGAGAAGGTGATATGATCGATATAGGGAAAAGGAATTTTGATTATCGAGGCAAGTTACATAAGACGGTTCAGCTTTACAATTTGAATTTCAAAAACTTGCCCCAACACTTAATGCACGAAATAAAACTGTTCCGTACAAAAAGAAATATTCACTTACCAAAAACAATCTCGACATAAGCTACCATATATGCTAGATGAAGTTTCAGAGAGAAGCATGATCTGATTTTAGTACCAATAATAATTTAGCACTATTTTGAAATTCAATCAATCACAAGGAAATTTTATGCACATGCCTAAGTAAATTATTCATAACACAATAACCAAGATACTTCCAATCATGCAATATCAAAAGATGCACTAACGGATTAATTCTTTTTTTAAAGAGCTTGACACTAACAAAATGGAGACAAATCAAAACTAACTCAGCCCTTATAACTCCAACTTTTATAAAGCACAAAAGTAATATAAGTTCATTCACCACTTTCTCGTAGTAAAGAACGAAATTTTCATTCGGAATTCAGCCCCAATACACATGATGAACTTACTTCATTCTATGAACTTCCACAGCAATTCACTTACTAACATCAACTACACACCAATGTCAAGCCCATTACTCGAGGTGTGAATCATCCCGCAAAAAAATTTATTTGAACATGCTGAGAAGGTGTGTAAGATGACCAAGCTTATTTCACCAATGAACTTGCATTTCACAAGAATGACTACCTATAGCTATTACACCTCGATTATTTCTAAGCACGTAACTCGTTTCACAGGTGATCATTGAAACACCTCATGTGATAGTTGTCCAATGCTTACTTTCACGAGAGTTGCTCTTATAAGTAAATTTAATGATCATTATGACGAGCTCCATCAAACTGACTAGTTAGAATCTATAAACCATCAATCAATGAGTCCAACAATACATTATTCAAGGAAGCTTCTTGGGATGAACCTACATACTACAATGCCTAAATGCAGGGAATTTCTTATATGCGACACTAATATATACGTATATATAAATGCAACTGACACTCATGCATAGATATTATATAGCACACATTTTTAAGGATTTCCTTAGTGACAAAAAGTGTTTCGAATCAAGTGCTTTTATAAAAATGTAAGCAAGCTGATCTTCTGTAGGTACATGGTCCAACACAATAATTATATCTTCCACCAAATTTTGAATAAAGTGATTGCGAATGTCAATATGTTTGGTACGAAAATATTGGACAAGATTTTTCGAAATATTTATTGCACAAGTGTTGTCACAGAAAAGTTGAGCCGAATGTACCTTCATACCATACTAAGACAGAATCTGTTTCATCCAAACCAACTAGGATTAACAACTCCCAGCTGCGATGTACTCGACTTCAGCAGTGGAGAGTGAGATGCTGTTTTGCTTCTTACAGATAAGACACCAGATTTGCTCCTATATAAGAACATCCACCAGAAGTACTTTTCCTATCATCAAAATTTCCAGCTCAGTCAACATCACAATAACCTGCAAGATGTAGGTTCGTATCAGCAGAGTAGAATAAGCCATACACCGATGTACCTCCAACATATTTGGTAATATGCTTGACTGCCTTCATGTGTGATTCATTGGGAGCAGACCGGTACCTAGAACAGTCCAACACTATAACAAATGTCAGGTCTACTAGCAGTAAGATATTGGAGACTACCAATCATACTTCTGTAAAAAGTTTGATCAACAGATGTACCTTCATCATCCTTAGACACTTTCACATGAGTGCCCATGAGAGTTTGAGGATTTTTAGCATTTTCAAGACCAAATTTTTTAACAAGGTTTTTTGCATATTTGCTTTGATGCAAGAAGAAAATGGTTTTGAAATGAGTAGCACCTCAAGTGTTTTCGAAATAAATTTTGAAAAATTTATTCTGAAATTTGGCAAATAAAAGTGGGGCGTTACAGTATGGTATCAGAGCCAGTCTGCGTTTCTGTAGACTGGTTAATGTGAACTAATTGATTATGTGATTTGACCTTAAGTTATGACCACTCGCTCTCGTCGTCCCGCCCCAGCTCAGGTATGCGTACCTAATTGGTTTATAGATGATTTTGCAATAATTGATTATTGATATAAAATCGGGGCTTAGAAATTTATCCTCCTGCTTTTAAGCATTCTTGAACTCTAGACGAATGGTGAACTTAGTTGCATGAACTTGAACTCTAGTGGTATAGAGTTAAGTTCCAACTTGAGAAATTGTTTGTTTAGAAATTCGATATAATGTTATCGAGTTAAATTCTATTTATAGCAGTGCTCTCGCTATAAAATTTGGTGTCCTCAAGTGAGGACCATTCGCAACACCATCTCGAAAGGAGAAGGCTTAAATGAAGGGAGCAGATGACCGAAGGAGTCCCAGTTATTTGGGTATTCGGGAGTCTGTAACCGTTGTCGATGGGACCATTAGGTGCGTGATTAGAATCCAGTCAAAGGCGGCAATGACCTATTCTTTTACAAAAAATTCTCTTCAGTATATTAAGCCGAGAGCGATTTCCTTGCAGCAGCAGGACTTACCGAGAACAGCTGAACCGATGAGGGAGGCGGTGAGTCGTAGACTCGCGGAAGCGAGGAAACTTTGTTCCATTTTTGAATTCTTGTCTTCTTGTAGACTTTTGCACACCCTAGTTGTTTTGTAGAACAAGCAACTTTGAATTGTGCTTGAAGCTTCTTTCGCTAGCCAATTTTCGTGTTTTGATAATTTTGTTTGATCTTCCCCTTCCTGGCGTAAAACTTCAAATGGAGTGATTTGACGAATATCAACGAGTGTTTCTTACCACCTTAAAAGATTATGCAGAAATCTTTAAAAAAGATAGATGAGTCCGGAGCAAGCACACCGTGAGATGTAGAATCTTCTTAGTTTTGAATTCTATTCATAACAATCTTTAGGAAATCCCGTTCTTTTACTTCTTTCGGAGTTTTGGGGGAGCTGACATGACGGCCGGCGCTAGTAGTCAGAAATATCGAGGCGAGCTAGTTATTATATCTCTCGGCAGGAGCTGTTGATTTGGGGTTATCCCCTATTGAATAACTGTATTTTTGAGAATTCTCGTCTATCTCAATTGTTGATCTCTTCGCATATTAGAGTGTGTCGTTTTGAGAAACCGGTGAACTTGGAGCTCAAACATGCCCCTTGCTATCTTTGAGACTTTTGAAACCTTTGAAATTGTGGAACGATTGAAATATATATTGGACCCAAAGTTCTCGTTAATTTGTAAAACCATTTCATTTGGTGATTTGAGATTCTAACCTTCTTGTGAAACCTTGAACCGAACGCCGGCCCTGGCTGTGTGTAGCCACGCGAAGTGGTGGCCGAGCACGCACGACATGCTGAGAGACGGGAGGCTTGCGCGCGGCCGACCGTTGACTCGTATTCGAACTGCAGCCGCCATCACCGTATGCACGAACTCCCCAGGCCAGTGTATACGGCCAACCACTGATGTTTTTCCTGAACCGTTGAAACCGTTTCATGCTAGAATACTTGGTTATTCTTTTGAACCCCTTTCGTCCGAACCTTGAACCGAGATCTCCGAGTCCCACTAAATGTGTGTGAATCCTTAATCGATGATTTCGGATTAAGGAGTGTAGTCATAGAGTCCCTATGCTTTATTTGAGAGTACCTCGAGTAGGAAATTTGGGAATGTCGTATTGCTATTGGTCAACCCTTATGTGTGCACATAAGGGCTGCGTTCGACTCGTGGAGTCGATATTGTGTGAGTACGAGCATCTGGGGTTGTGTGGTATACCGTGTCGTTGTCCCTGATGGAGACGTACGACCCGTGATGAAATCGTGAGCAAGAAATTCGTGAGCCTCGGGCACGAGACTGAAACTTGACGTCACATGCCCACCTTTTTGGTGAGGTAGTCGGAGTACGGTGGCAATACACCGAACGACCTGTTGAGGTCTTGTGTGTTATTAGGTGCGAAGTTAATTATTGATACTCATGGGTACAGGCCAAGCCAGACTGGGTCCCTTGCAAGAGGATGTGCGCTCTGAGCTTGGGCATGACTGATCACCTTCCCATGCAATAAGGCAAACATATGAGCATAGAGCGAGTCAGATTGAGTCCTGTACGCGAGTGTATGCTTTTCGAGTATGTCGTTTTCTTTAGATGCGTATTCTTTTGTATTTCCGAGGACAAAAATATTTTAAGGAGGAAAGATTGAAACGCCCCGTTCGATTTCTAGAATTTCGCGGAATATTCTATTTATCGAGTACTGTTTAGAATGTTATTATTTATTATTGTTTAGAATGTTATTATTTATTATTGTTATTGTTGTTATTATTATTATTATTATTATTATTATTATTATTATTATTATTATTATTTGTGCTAAATGCCTAAATGTTATTAAATGTCTAAATGCATTTTATTATTATTAAGTAAATGTTGTTTGTGTGTAGGATTATTATATATTAATAATTATTGTGTATTATATATATATAAATATTTATGTTCCGATTTTATTTTAAATTACCGTTTATTCGAACCGAGCCGAATTATATATTATTTTATTTATCGAAACGAGTATCGAGCTTAGCGGGATATCTATTCGAAAGCCATGCGCCGAGAATCCGGACCGCCCGGAACTAAATCGTGCGCCCATACTCGAAATTTCGTCTGACCGAGGCCCTCGTGCATGCAAACTAGTGTATTTGAAATTTAAGTTTCAAATTTTGTAACATCATTCTCCATTTATCTAGCCATTTTTAATCCTCATTAGGAATAACTTTGACCAATTAATTAGTATTTATTATTGGTAATTGGTCAATTAATTGTCTTATTCCATTTGAAACGTTTGGAAGTCTCTCTCTCTCTCTCAACCTCAGAAGTTCCACGCTCAGCAGAAATTTAAAGATCATCTCGTCGTCTGCTTATCTCCCTCTATCACCATCTCCAACACCTCTGCACCATCACCTCCCTTGCTGCCAGCAACTCCGCGAGACGTCTTCCATAGCCGAACGTAAAGACGCCCCCAGCCATTGCCAATAGCCCCGCAAGTACAGGTTCCGGCGAGCTTCGAACCAGTCCGGCAAGGCCCTCAACGCTGCTGTACCTCCACGCTCTCCGGCGATTCATGCTCGCAAGCCACCGTCGACCATCAAGCCTCTGATCATCGCAATTATCACCTCGACCATCATCTGGTGTCCGTTCGCGAGCCTCTACCTGTAAATCCCGTCACGCTGCGACACCCCCTGTTCGTCGCGCACGTCATCTCAGGCCTCCATCATCACCCTCCGTCGGGTCCCGTCGAGTTCCGTCGGAGTACCGAGCATGGTCGTCGAGTTCCGTCGAGTTCCGTCGGAGTGTCAAATGTAGCCGGCGAGCCCTGTTATCCAATCGCGGCCCTTAACCATCACCCTCATCTATTTCATATCAGGCTGATACCATTTTCCGTCGTGGAGCTCACTCGGGTCGTCGGACCCTCTCGAACTTCTTGTTTCCGTGACCAGCCTCTCCGTTTACCGAGCCGATCTGGTTGCTGGTGCCGAACCGCAGCCACTAACCTTGCGGGGATCTTATTGGGTGTAGCACGGACCGAGTCCGAGCGTGAGCCACGGGAGATTTATTGTTATTTTTGGGTTCCATTCTAAGAGTCGAAACATCTAACCTTGCGCTAGTCCGTGACTTCATAGCTCGAGATGCTTTTAGATAAACCGAGTGATAAGTCGAGCTCGGATATCAACGATTTCGAAAGCTTCATGCCGAAGGAAGATTGGAAAAAAAGAAACGGGTTTTTGGAATTCAAACCCTCACGACCCATCGATGTTAGGAGCAGTGTTCAAGAAATATATGATTTATGGTACGCCTTACATGAAGGGTGATGAAGATGAGACCGCCCTAGCCTTTCTCGACAAATTCGACCGTCTATGCATCTAGATTATTCTACATATTATATTTCCTATTATTATTTAGTAAGAGATATTTTATTTCCTTAGGAGTGTTTTATTATTTAGGAATAAATAAGATAATTATCTTGTTGTACAAGATAATTAGGATTAGAATTCTCTTTCATAGGACTCTATATATTGTCCCTCTCTTATGAAGCTTCAGCGATGAACATTGAATAAAATTAAGAACTCTTGAGTTTTCTCTTATATTACTTTCGTCTACCACGTTGCTGCATCAGTTGGTATCAGAAGCCCACATGTTTCATTCATTTGAGCGTCTCTCTCCTTTTCTTTTATTACTCCAAGCTATATTGTGACGACGATTATCGCGACGACTCCTAACCAGCTATTTATTTATTGTGTGTTTCAGTTAAGGCTCTGCAACGCTTCGAGACCAGGAAGGCGAAGGGCGGTGAAAAGTCCGCCAAACAACTCGTTCCTTCTGCGAGAATCGACGACGACTCTAGATCTGGGGTGAAGAAGGCGGCAGTCGAGATGACTGCCTCTAGAAAGTTGAAGGCGGTCATCTCCTCCTCGCTGCCGCAGAAAACTCCTGGTCCTAAGACCAAGAAAAGGGGGCCAGACGAGGTCGACCCCAAGCAGAGGTTCGACTCGTCGAAGCGCCTGAAAATTCAGGACAAGGGGAAATCGATTGAAGCTTCCCATTCACCTGGCGCCCTCGAGACAGTCACACTCGAGAGGCCATGCCAACTCTGGAACCATCTGCATCCGCATGAGATCGCACAGTACTTTGACTCGGTCATCTCTACCGTCGATAAAGCTCGCGCCGATCGTGATCCTTCCAAACGTGCTGCTCGAGCCCTGTTGTGCTTTTCTCGGGTAGTTATTCTCGACTCCTGCTTTAGTCGGCTTGCCTTTATATTCTAACTTTTGCCTTAGCTTTGATGTTTTAGTTCTCTCCTCTCTTTTTTTTTTTAGTTCATGACATACATAATGCCAACCCTTCTCGAGGAGTCCAGTTCGCCCAACTCCAACATCCATGCTTAAAAACAACGAGAAACCCTAGAGTCCGAACTTAACTCTATATCACTAGAGTTCAATGTCAAACACTAGAGTTCACATAACCTGAGGTGGATATATTTCCTAAGCCCCAAAATAACATATATATCACATCACAAGTGGTCTCATTGTTACTCATACAAAACCTCATAAGTAGTTTCATTGCTACTCATGCAAAACACCACAAGTAGTTTCATTGCTACTCGTATAGAACATCACAAGTAGTTTCATTGTTACTCATGCAAAACCTCATAAGTAGTTTCATTGCTACTCATGCAAAACATCACAAGTAGTTTCATTGCTACTCGTGTAGAACATCACAAGTAGTTTCATTGCTACTCGTGCAAAGTTATAATTCACATTATAAGTATTTTCATTGATACTTATATAAAACATACCTTAAGCAGTGCGGCGTGACGAAGATGAGTGGTCAACACAAGGTCTAAATCACATAAACAAGTTATTCACATATAGATCAGTCTACAGAAACGCAGACTGGCTCTGATACCAAACTGTAACACCCACTTTGATTTTAAAGAAATTTTGGGCTTTTAAAAAATCAAGTAATAATTTTTTCAAGATTATTTTCAAAATCCAATGGGTGTTAAACAACATTTTTCATAATCCAAGTCTTATCTGGGCCCACGGGGATTCATTACCCGATTTTCACAAGGTTTTCATTAATCTAAATCATATCACATGACAAAGTACTCAACATGAATATTCAAACCTCATAAAATCGAACATCGTAAATCCAACAATAAAGGTTCATCACGTATTCCCAACATCAAAACAAATCATAAGTTTTGAAAAAGGTTTTCACAAGCCTCAACATAAAAGGTTCAACAAGACCTCATTTATTCTAATGGAAGCGAAATAAATAAGCATAATCAAAAGACCGACCCACTCGTCTTTCCTCGTCACCCGACACCTGCTTAACCTGCATCCGTGAAGAGCAGGTGGGGATGAGCACAAGATGAAAATGAGTGCTCACCACTATGCACGTATAACATAATGATAAATAATGTAAAGGTATGGTCGCAGTATGAACATAGATCAATAATTCTGTCACATCTCCACATCATAACACAACATATCATACTACCCATGTGCACACACATTTCATTAGCCACGGAAAGAGGATTCATGACCCTAACTCGTGGGGGTACGTGCCACGCTACGGACACGACCTTTCATTAGGTCTTAGGGAGGCTTACCTCGCAAGGGTAACCGTATTACATCAACGGGGACAACCGTACCGATGGCCGAATCGGCTCACGTCGATAGGCTACATGGTTTACATGCATACTTAGATCATACCAACCCAACATTAAAGTAAACACATACGGCATAGCAAACTTTATAAGTAAACCCACCTGGATTTCAGATTGACGATAGCAAAAATCAGAAAGGATGTAGGTTGAGGCTTAACTCCTCCAGCACCTACATTAAGTCAAGATTCCTACAATCAATATCTATCTCGACTTAGACGGAGAAACACAAATCAAACTTAGTCGAACTTGATTCGGCTAAGTTATTCGTGAAGTCCTGTGGACGTTGGAACACTTAGACTCGACGCTACACTCAACCAAGCACACATGGGAGTTCACATAAGTCAAACTAACGATTGACCAAGTCAAACAAACAAGAAACGGAAAGCGAGCCAATTTACAGCTTTTAACTCAAAAATCATATTTATAATTTATTAGCCAAATCACAAATTAAGTTGATCTAGTTGCCCTATGAGTTGGACTGAAATTTTAAACAAAAATACACCCCCCATTACTTAGAAAAACCACCAAGTTTCAGCCTCAAATTCAAAGTACATGATTTTATAAAATTCAAATACCGTATCAGCAAAAATGAGCATAAAATTCAAACCCCGACCTAACGAATGAATTAGCACATAAATTTTTTACTGGAGCAAGTTCAAGAATTAATGATTGACATAAAAAAAATCCTAGCAATTTACTCTAAATACACAAATTATGAAAATTCATACAAAGTTCAGCAGTTTATCGGATATTAATTAAAACTGAAACAATTCTAACTCTAAAAATTCCACTATTTTTAGAGCATGCTAGTACACATAAAACAAGCATCTCAGCCAAAAATCAAAATTTTCCAGTTACTAACCAATTTATCAAAATTAAAACACTATTCAGTAGAAACAATAAGCAAATTATTTACCCTATCAATATCAATCCAAAAACTCTAAAACTTTTACACAGCAACCAAACCAGGCAGATTGACAACATATTAAAATTTCATAAATTTTGGAGCACTACACAATTTATTATAAATTAAAAATTAATCTGATCATAAATTAATATAATTTTTAAAAATAGCTACAGACATCCGAAAAATCTGAAATCTTTACACGTGCTATATAAATACCAGAGGCATTTACAGTTAAAATTTTACAGCAATCGGATCAATACAAAATTTTTAAAAATTTAAACACCGAATCAGCGAGCATAAACGATCATAAATTCATAAACAACTCGATTTACGACGAAATCGCCCGAGGTCTTTGCCATAAGACTAAGGATTCTATAAGGTTCCAATCCATAATAACTTAACACGAGTTAACATGTTTTCGTTCGATTCACATGAATCGACGACGATCACATATAACACGACGATTATCGAAAAGAAACGAAACAACGTACACATTAGTTCATAGAGCATGTATAAATCATAGGGCACGATTAACACATCAAATAAACACGAAAGATAACGCAAGAAGGATCGAGTCTCGATACGTCCTCGGGACGGGGTACGAGAAACGAGCAACGTAAGGATTGAACGGCTCGACGACTACACTTTGGTCACCGACGGGACCTCGAAAGTCGTGTGTTTCCGCTGGGATGAGCAAAACACGAACAGCAATGGACGAGGCGATGATCGCGACTATGGTGGTCCGAGATGGTGCGAACGGGCAGCGACACGACGTGTAAGCAGCAAGTACCCGAGCACGGGACTCACGAACTGT
>CACSLK010034108.1:5718187-5740093 GCA_902706635.1 Striga hermonthica | reverse complement strand
TTTTTTTTTTTGTCCTTTTAACCAAAACGACGTCGTTTTGGCTTCAAAATTTTTTATTAATGAAAGTCAAAAATGACGTCGTTTTATCTGTTAATTAAAAGAAAAAATTCCTTACATTTCATCTTCTTCCTTCATTCCTGCGCGTACAGAAATCTTCATTCTACAAACATGTATAATAACTTATTAGCAACAAAAGTTCAGCCTGGGCAACTGCCCAGGCTCGCCTAGGCATAAATCCGCCCCTGCTAATGGCTATGGAATTGCACAAATACCTTATACTTATTTTTTACCCACCTCCTAATTTTTTTTATAATTGTACAACAGCCATATGAAAACCACGCTATCATGTGCGGATATTCACTTTAAAAGTTCAAAAAATTAATGATATGAGAACGCTACAAATGCACAATACTGATAAATAAAGCACACATTGTCTATGGAATTGCACAATACCTTATACTTATTTTTTATCCACCTCCTAATTAGTGGACATAATTAATTAACACCTAAATGCATGCACATTGTATGTAAAAATAATGCACGTTACAATTCAAATGCTGGACAATTGTTTATTTAACGTTTCACGAAAATTCTACATAGTTTGAACAAACACACCCCCATTTGGATTCGGCCAAGAATGCTCGTTGTACATGGAGCTGTTATTCAAAAGTGCACAATTGTGTCTCCAAAGATGCATAATAGTGTTTTAAATGTTGCACATTATACTAAAAGTCATCAAACGCTAGAAAATGAGTAGATCGGAATAGATCGGGCTAAGGAGTGAAAAAAAGAGAGCAACCAGTTCGGATGAAGGCTGCCCGGGTCGGATCTCGGCTATGGAGCTTGGTTTTGCTGCTGAAGGTAACTGATCTCGGGCTACAAGGCTGATGTTGGGTCAGATTTGACTGCTCGGGTCGGGTCCGGTGCATTTTGGCACGAGCTGTGAAGACCGGGGCTTGGAGTCGCGTGTGAATGGTGGTTGAACGGAGCTGTAGCAACGCGTGAACGAGCTGTGGATGGGCTCGGTGGCTCTGGCGTACGGACACGCTGGCGCTGGTCGCGTGAACGGGGCTTGAAGGTGCAACATACAGACGTCGGGGTCGAGCTGCTGCGGGTGTACGGACACGCGAACGGGAGCAACGCGCAGAGCTTGAGCTGGGACCGAAAAGGAGCCGTTGGTCGCAGTTTTGAGCTGGTGGTGCGGGCTGTGGTCTATCATGGCTTGACTGAAGCTAGCGGCTAATGAAGGTGGCAGATCCGAGCTTGGAGGCGGCGTACTGAAATCGAGGCGGCGCGGTTTGAGCTGGTGAGCTCGGAATAAAGCTTGACGAGTGTGCACGGGCTCGTGAACGAGGAGCTGGGGTAGGGCTGAGGTCGAGCTCGCCGGCGACAGTAGTTTTGGCCGGAAAAGAAGGTGCTTGTCGAAAATGTTCAAGCCATGGGAAGAGGTGGAAGAAAGCTTATGTTATTGGCTTTTGGAAGGTGGATTTTGGATTTTCAGACTAGATCTTGACTTGAGCTAAGACATGGCGTGGTTTTTAACACAAGATCTTGAAAATGGAAGGTGTTCTTTAGCTAGATCTGGAAATGAAGCTTAAGTGTGGGTGTAAGAGAAGATGAATAGTGTTGAGGAGGCTAGGGTTTCTTGTTTAAGGTGTGTAAGAGGAATGAGAGTGTTGGGGTATTTTGATGCGGATGAGGAACGTATCCTAAAGAATGCATGCAATCGGGCCTGACGAGCTCGCCTCAAGAAGATGAGACTGGTATTGAAGCAGGCGCAACTTTCATGGATGTACAACAGGTCACCATGGATCGCTCCACACCGCGAGAGCCGCCGCGCCGCGGGACTTCTCCACTGCCACACCATGAAAACCGCCACGGACGGACAGAAGCTGCAGCAGCAGACCACCATGCCGTGAAGGATGCCACGCCGCGAGACTTACTCACCACCACGCCGCGGGATGGAACGCGAAAGACTTCACGGGCAGACAAAAAACCACGCCGCGGAAAGTTTCTGGCGTGAGGAACACCACGCCGCTTCTGGAACATCATTCCAGACACCACGCCGTGAGGAACACCATGCCGCAGAGAGTTTATGGCGTCATGTTGTGATGAACAAAACGCCGCGGGAGAGAAGAGCCCAGGATCAAGATGACAATTTTTTTATTATTCTTAATTAATCTTCTGGCAGTTTAAATTAGTTCCCTATTAGCAGTAGAAGTTATTTTTGTTTTCCAGATAAAAATCATTGTAAGCAGTAGAACAATTTATCTTTTATGCAAATAACACATTAGAAAATGCTCTTTCGAGCACCAAAATCCGTGTCGATCGACGACCATTTAGCACCGGTTAGCACAATCTTCATTTATTTTCTTCACGTTTGATACACGATCGTAACATTGGTTCTTTCATTGAGAGACACCGATCGTGTATCCATGTCAAATCGTGAGAGAATCGATCGTTTGGAGGAGAGCGTACGTTCGATCAACGAGGACGTACAATCAACCAATAAAGTGGTTGCTAGAATCAAAAGGATGTTGCTACAAAACGCATCAAGGAAAGCAAGGAGGAACAATTCCGATTCTTCATCGGCCAGGGAATTTGATGCGAGTAGTGAAGCTGAATTCCACAATGGGTTCGCAGTTGAAGAGGATAACCGTTCAGGAGGCTCGAATCAACAAGAACGACGTAAGAACGAAAAACCTAAGGGTAGTCTACCCACTTTCAATGGTATGGATCTCGATTCGTGTTTAAATCGTGCAAGTCAGTAATTTGAAATTAATGAGGTTCCAAGAAATGAACGGGTAAAAATTGCTGCCTATTACCTGGATGGAGAGGCGAATGTGTGGTGGCGTTGGGTGTCGAGAGTTTATAAGAAGAAAAACCTTACAGTACGTTGGAGACAATTCGAAAAGAAATTTGATTCTGGCCTTGTTCAAGGCCTAGAGAAGTTTGAGCTAACACAAATCCCTCGAGAAGAAAACAAGCGAGCAGATTGGCTCGCGAGAATTGCGAGCTCGAATGATGGAAAGATGGGGAGTTCTATCACCATCTTGCATTTGAAAGGAAGCGTGTTGGGCGAGACAATGGAAGTCTAGGAAAAGGACGATTGGAGGAAGTCGATTCACGAACTCCTACAGGGTCAAGTACCTATGGGAGATAAGCAGGAGGCAGAAAGGGTTGCTCGATACCCAAACAAATATTTCAAAGTCGATGGCGTCATGTTTAAGAAGTTTTTGGTTGTGCCCCACTTGCGATGCGTTACTAAAGAAGAAAGAACTCATGTCTTGAAAGAAATACATGAAGGATGTTGTGGAGCACATATAGGATCACGAGCTTTGGCAGGAAAAGCCCTGTGAGCAGGGTATTATTGGCCCAAAATGCGAGCAATGTCAGAACAGCTGGTCTAGAAGTGAGAGAAATGTCAACGTCACGGGCAAATCACTCATATCCCCGCCGAATACATGAAGACCATTAACACCCCAGTACCCTTCGTGCAATGGGGAATCGACTTGGTAGGCCCAGTGCCAATGAGAACAGGACAGAGGAAATTTTTAGTGGTCGCTGTCGACTATTTTAGCAAGTGAGTCGAAGCGGAACCATTGGCGAAAATCACAGAGGAGAAAATGATTCAATTCCTGTTTAACAACATCTGTTGTCGAATCAGAGTTCTGAAAGTGCTAATTTCTGATAATGGCACTCAGTTCCAGGGGAAGCGAATTCAAGCATGGTGCCTCGACATAGGAATAAATCAAAGATTTGCCTCGGTCGCACACCCCCAGGCCAATGGACAAGTCGAGGTGACTAATCGAACCATTCTCCAAGGTCTGAAGAAGAGGTTGGAGAAGGCATCAGGCGCTTGGGTCGATGAGTTGACAACAGTCCTGTGGGCTCATAGGACGACTCCAAGAAGTTCAATAGGGTAGTCGCCATTTCACATGGTTTACGGAATGGATGCACTCTTGCCTATCGAAGTCGGCTTGGATTCTCATAGGTCGGCATTCTATGAGGAGAAGAAGAATGAGGAAATGATTGAGGAAGCCCTCGACATGATAAAAGAAGGACGAGAGGAAGCTTGGGTGCGATCCATAGAGTATAAGCAAAAAACGCCTGCCGCCTTCGACAAAAAAGTCCGAACCAAACGATTTCATGTGGGCGATCTCGTCCTAAAACGAGCAGACGCTCTCAAACATGTCGGAAAACTCGATGCTAATTGGGAGGGACCCTACACCATCACAAGGGTGCTCGAGAGAGGTGCGTATGAACTTGAGGATGGCGAAGGACGACAGCTGCTGCGATCTTGGCACGAGATCCATCTCAAGCGCTTTTATGCTTGAGGCAATGTTTTAAACTCCTTTGTACTGAACAATGCTTAATCAAATTCAGTAATACAATGAATTTCAAGTTTAAGATTCATTTGTGTCTTTTACATTTTCATGTCAATCTCATTATGATCTTTTTTGAAAAATCGAATTTTTCAAAACGGCTATGAAACCGCCCAACTTCAACGACTATGAAGTCGACTTAACACAACTACGAAGTTGTATTCTCAAGTGGAATCTCGAATAGGCTACGAAGCCAACGACTACGAAGTCGATTCAAACAACTAAGAAGTTGTATTCTCGAGTGGAATCTCGAATAGGCTACGAAGCCAATGACTACGAAGTCGATTCAAACAACTACGAAGTTGTACTCGAGTGGAATCTCGATTAGGCTATGAAGCCTACGGCTACGAAGTCGATCTCACACAACTACGAAGTTGTACTCGGATGGAAGCCCGATTAGACTACTAAGTTAGCAACTACGAAGTCGACCTAAGCCAACTAAGACGATGTATTCAAACAAAATCGTCCATTGTACCTATGATACGGGCAGTCACATCCCTAAAATAGACCGTCAGCTATGAAGCTGTTAAAAGTCGTTGCTCGACTTCGACCAGCTCGCAAGCTGGGTTGAGAGAAGACGAGTTGAAAAATTTTTGTTTACCAGCTACGAAGCTGTTAAAAGTTGTTGCTCGACTTTGACCAGCTCGCAAGCCGGGTTGGGAGAAGACAGGTTGAAAAACTTTTTGTTTACAAGCTATGAAGCTGTTAAAAGTCGTTGCTCGACTTCGACCAGCTCGCAAGCCGGGTTTGGAGGAGACATACAAGACAAATTGAGAAACTCAAAAAGAAATTATCAAGGCATAGCCAACCACGAGAGTCGACAATAGATGAATACGACGAACCAAAAGATATATATTAAGCGAAAAGTTTATCACATCCGTAACTGTCTTAACCTTTACAATCTCGAAAATAGGTTAAGAACGGTAAAGAAAAGGAAAAATATAACAAGCAAAACAACGAGCAGACATCTAATATTTCTGAGAGTCGGCGGTCGACTTCTCAGCAGCTTGATCACCTCCATCCCCAATAGGCTCAGTGCCCGTCTCTCCATCCTCCCCAATCGGTTCTGTGCCTGCACGCCCATCCTCGCCGACCGGCCCCGGGCTCGGGCGCTCGACCTCAACCTCCTCGTCCAGAGATTCTTCTTCCTCCTCGTCATCCGCCCCACTCGGCCGCCCAAGTTTGTTGGACCGACTAGGGGGGTAGGAGGAACCTCAAGTTGAGAGCTCAATCGGGCCTTTCGTATGGCCCGAGCCTCGAGTCCCGACCACCACTGATAGTCGTCTGGAAGTGATGCATCGCCACGGTAGCCGTCTGAAAGTGGAAGGGACTCTTTGAGTGCCTGGCGGTCGACCTTTCCCTCGAGAACAGTGCCCTTCGCAACCGCCTCCCACGCATCAAACGTGAAGTGGAAATTCTGGAGGGTGGCGGGGTACAACTTCTCAAGGAAGTCGGGGGAGTTGCAGATTGCCCCGACGACCTCCTTCCAGTAGGCATCAAGGAAGACGGAGCCCATCAGCGACTTGAGGAAGGACTTGCGTCCCTCCTCCTTCCCAATCACCCTCTCGACCACGTTGTCCTCTGTGGCCATCGCAAGGTCGGCGCACAGCCGATCAACTTTTGAGAGGGCGGTGGCCTTCTCATATTTGAGCTTTACAATGATGGCGTTGGCCGCCGCAAGATCGTCATCCTTCCGTTCGAGCTCGTGGAGCTGTTCCTAGCACTTCTTCTTATAGGCATGGACGTTGGAGTTAGGTGAGCTATACTTCTCAAGAAGAGTGGGCATCACGTACGCCATGAACTAAAAAAAAAAAAAAAAAAAAAAAAAAAAAAAAAAAAAAAAAAAAACCAAGAAAAAACAAGGTTAGAACAAACACACACAAAAAAAAGAAGAAGTCTACCTGTCACAAGTCATAAAAGCAAGGATCGAGAAAAATTACCTGAGAAAAGCATAAAAGAGCATGGCCGGCACGGTCATAAGGGTTGCGGTCATCACGGGCTTTGTCGGCAGCGGGGATGACTGAGTTAAGGTATTTAGCGATCTCGTGAGGATGGGGGTGGTCCCAAAGTCGGGAAGGTCGCTCGAGGGTGATTGTCTCGAGGCCACCAGGAGAGCGGGGAGTCTCGACCAGCTTCCCCTTGTCACGTCTCTTTTGGCGTTTGATTGAGTCGGGCACCAACATGAAGTCGGCTTCATCTTGAGCCCTCTTACAAGATTTTGACCCTGAGGCCTTTGGAGGCACGACTACGGAAGGGATAAACACTTTCGACTATCTAGCGACAGTCGTCTCGACTGCCGCCTGCTTCGATCCAGAGCCAGAACTGTCATTGGCTCCCGCGGGATGAGAAGGTTGCTTGGCAGACTTCTCGCCACCCTTAGTTTTTTTTTGCCTCAAAGCGCTGCAAAGCTTGGAGACAAGCAATTAAGAAACACCACTGATGACTACAAGCGCGACGTAACTTACGAGTAAAATTAGGTAAACATATAAAAAGACAAACACGTTAGCTTACGAGGATCATCGATGCGAGGGGCGTCCTCGTCAACCCAAAGGCCCACATGGTTAAGAAGACCACAATCCTTAACCAACAAACAGGCACTCCACTTGAATTTATTTAAATTGTCCAACATATCCTGGAACTCGCTCGACTTAGGACGAGGATGGTCCTGCTTGACTTTAGAGGTAAGCTAGATGTTGGAAAAAGGATATTGGCCGGGAGCAGGATGGACGTAAAAGAATTTGGTTTTCCACTCGGTGACGTTCGTGGAAAGGTCTTCTAGGAAGGGAACGCCAGGTCGACGACCCAAACAGTGGGCGTCTTTTATAAAACGATAGCTATAACTGTACAAAAGGAACTCGGTAGAGAAACGACCAAGCTTTATTCGGATGATTATGATGAAAGCTACCATAATGCGAATAGCATTAGGAGAAAGTTGATTTCTAGGTACATTGTACATGTTGCTAATCTACAAGAGTTCAGATTGAATAGAAAACCATAAGCCGAGCATTATTTGATCAACGAAAAAAGTGTAGCAGCCTTTAGGAGGATGAGTATAAACGTCGTTGGGACCGGGAGCGACCAAATCCCAATCGAAGGGCAGACTACTGAATGACCTAAATCCCTCGATTTGGGCTGCAGAAGCATAAGAAAATGGGTTTAGAAAAGCTAATCTAACTACAGGACATGCTATAGTGACATCTTGAGAAACAGAAAAAGGAGCCGATATCGATAGAGGAACAAGACTCCTCTTATACACGAGAATGTCTAATATCCTAAGAGGAATACCTCGAGGAAAGAGGGATAGCCGAGGAGAGTCACTACCTTGAGCAGGGTCTTCCTTATTCTGCATTAAATCGCCCGATAAGAGGGCTTGAGTATATACATCATGATTTATTCCAAAGGTCGAGGCGGATGAGCCTTGGGATCCTTCCTGCTCGACCGCAGGCTTAGAGCCAATTATTTCTACAGAGTCAGAACCTGAGTACTCCTTTATTTGACGGACGAGAGAGCCGGGCATAGAGCCAGAGATAGAGTCGGAATCAGAATCTATTTAAAAAAATCAAGGAAATGAAGATCAGCACAAGAAAAATCAGAGGCGAAAGTACTTCGACTTGTATGGGAACCCATAGATCGTAAAGTCGACCACAGAAATATCTACTCGACTCATTCGGCCCTAGAAGCGAGGAATGACTAAATCACAAGACGACTAAGGGGACTAAAGAGTCTACACGAGTCGACAGACTAAGAAGGAAAAGATCCGTTTCATCTCCTAAAAGCGATATCTTCACAAACACGACTTGGTCGATAAGAAACGAGTATATAAGATCTAACATAAACTTTCCAGAACTCTTTGGAGATCCTCAAGAACATGAAGAACACAAACCCAGAAACTCTGAAAATCGGATAAAAAGAAAAATAAGAGTTAAGGATGAAATCAATACTTACACATGTTTGTTGAAAAGGAGAGTTCTGAGAAGAGTCTGAATAACTCCGAATGATACGAATGCCGGAAACACCAAAAAGCTAGGCTGTCGGAAAAGTATGTGCGCCGAAGTCACGAAATGTTTTATTACCAGAGAAAAGAGGAAGACCAAAAATCCTTGAATGCGAAAAGTGTGGAGAGGAAGAGGAAGAAGATATTTATAGAGGGGACCACGGAACCCTTACCGTTGGATTAAAGCAAAAACAATGGCTCAAATGAGGCACAAAATTCGAAGCGATAAAGGAAAGGTGAGGCGGCGTGTCAGACCCCAGTTCAAAAATTTGAAATTAAAAATGGTGATAGTGGATATGTTCGGTGGAAAGTTCTTTAAGAATAAAAAAACCACAGGCGCCTTAGCCACACCAAAGGGATCATCGATATAACGATTTGGGGATAAGGACGAGACGATTTCCAAAATTTACTCTTAAACTCAAAGTCGCTTAGAGTAATTCTTTTTGGGGGGGGGACTAGATGATATAGCCCTATTATCGTAGTCCGGTTCAAGTGCTAGTCACTTGACTAAATAAATACTGCTGACGACATCATGGAGTCGACATCGCCGAAGTCGACTCGGCCCATCAGCCATCCGAGGATCGCCATTAACCCGACAACAATCCCGAGACGATTTTACCAAGTCAACTTGTGATAAGTCGACTTCTTTCATAAAAGATGAGTAGGCGTAACGGAATGCTCGTCATACACATACGACTTTAGGTCGATTAGACGGTATCCAAAGTTGACTTAAAGAGACCTCCGACGCCTCGATACACTTGAATACAACACAGGGAAAATCTTCAAGTGAGACAGAGCTTACATAGGATAAGAAGGAATCTCCATGCTGACTCAGGAGTGCGCAGAATACGAATCGACTGGGGTATTTTGGACACTTCACGTAAGTCGGCCAGGGCATTTTAGGTACTTCAAGTAAGTGTTTCCACTCCTATATAAAGGAGCTGAGGTAACTCCAAACCCGAACTTTTCATTCTCTACTCATTTTCCAGTTGCTGCTCCTACTGGACAAAGCTCATCTTCACCACTTTCATTGACTTGAGCGTTGGAGGCTCTTCACCAGAAACACTTCCGGTGTTGAGTTCTTGCAGGTGTTTGCAGCGGTTCAAGGAAGATTTGGAGCTAATTCGAACATATTGGAGTTCATTTCCACCGGTTCACTTCAGATCTAGGAGAAGATGCATCAGAATTGATGACAGGGTTTGGGGAGTCAGATTTCCACGACTTTGATGTCCCACATCAAACAAGTCGGGAGTTTACGTGATTACCAGAAAGAATTTGAGCGAATAACAAGTCACATTCATGATTAGCCGAAGAGTGCATTAATCGGGGCATTTTTAGGAGGGTTGAGGGCCGAGCTTGAGGCTGAGGTCCAATTGGAGAGACCAAGGACTCTATGTGCAACTACTGAAGTAGCTCGATTATGTGAGGATCATCTGATGGCCATGAAGAAGGCAGTTCGTTCCGAGGTGCGTCATCCTAGAACGTTTTCGGTCCGCGTGCTGGGGATTGGAGATGGATCAGGGACCGAAAACTCTAAACCTGTACAAACGGGGGTCCGACGACTCATGGGATGTGATGCAAAGAAAAAGGGAAAAGGGTTTATGCTTCAAATGTGATGAAAAAATCGTGCTTGAACATAGGTGCAAAGTGAAGCAATCATTTCTGATTGAATTCGAGGATATTAAAGAAGATGAAGATGATGAAGACGACCCTAATTACGACACTGATACAAACGTGGATGATCCCGAGATCTCGGTTCATGCAATGGTGGGAACTCAAGGACCAAAGACGATGAGATTGTCGACGTGGGTTCAGGATCGAAGAGTGGTGGTGCTAGTAGATAATGGTTCATCCCAAATTTTCATTAACTCTACCTTGTCTACTAAACTAAATTTGACGGTGACCAGGGTGGAACCATTTGAAGTGAGAGTGGCCAATGGGGATAGGTTGAGGTGTTCATAATTTTATAAAGATGTGTCTATCAAGGTACAAGGTGTGACTCTAAACGTCGACCTCTACGCATTTACCTTAGTAGGACCAGATGTTGTATTGGGGGTGCAATGGTTTGAAGGGTTGGGATCGGTAACGATGGACTATAAAGTGGGCATGATGGAATTTCGTTGGGGTGATGGAATGTTAAGTTGTCAGCCAGAACTAATGAGGGGGCAAAGAGGGCGAGCTTGAAAAAATTGGAAAAATTGTGGAGAGGGGGTAGTCAACTTTTTGCTATCAAGATGGAAAAGAAAGGGGAGAGGCTCGAGGAATGACCGCCAATTAATTTGAAGATAGATGATTTGCTTGATCAGTTTGGTGAGGTGCTGACCGAGCCCAAGGGTCTTCCTCCACGGCGAACTTTCGATCACTACATACCATTGAAGGATGAGAATCAGGCGGTACATGTTCATCCGTACCGTTATGCTCATTTTCAGAAAACGGAGATTGAAAGACAAGTACGTGAAATGCTAGAAACCGGGTTGATCAGGCACAACACTAGCCCATTTTCTTCTTCTGTATTACTGGCTAAGAAGAAATACAGGACATGGCGTTTCTGCGCCAATTATCGGGCTTTGAATGCTGCAACCATAATAGACCAATTTTCAATCCCCAGTATTAATGATATGTTGGATGAACTAGGAGGATCAAAATATTTTTCGAAGCTGGATTTAAGGGCAGGATACCATCAGATAAGAGTAGCGGAGGACGACATTCTGAAGAAGGCGTTTCGTACTCACCAAGGACACTACGAGTGTTTGGTAATGCATTTTGGACTATGTAATGCCCCGTCAACTTTTCAGTTTGCTATGAATTCCATCTTTCGGGAGCTTTTGCAAAAATCTGTTTTGGTATTTTTTGATGATATCTGGGTATAGGTATATTAAAAAACATGGAGTGATCATCTCTAGCATCTGAAATTGGTATTGAGCATTTTGGCGGCGAATGATTTTCTTATCAAACCGTCTAAGTGCTCATTTGGCCAGGAGTCGGTGGAATGTTTGGGGCACATAATTTCGTATGAGGGTGTGAAAGTGGATCCTCAAAAAATAAAGAAAATGCAAGAGTGGCCGAAGCTAAAAAGCCTGACAGAATTGTGAGGATTTCTGGGACTAACCAGCTATTACCGGAAGTTTGTCAAAGATTATGGCTCGATTGCTAAGCCATTAACAGACATGACCAAAAAAAGGGGATTCAAATGGGCAATTGTGAGCGAGAACTCATTTGAACAACTCAAGTTAGTTATGACTACTACTCCCATCCTGGCCATGCCCAGATTTGACATTACGTTTGAGGTGCACACCGATGCTAGTGATATAGGCATTGAGGTTGTACTTTCATAGGAAAACAGGCCAATCGCATATTTGAGTAAGGCCTTGGTGGGCATGCGCATAGGTTGGTCGGTGTATGTGAAGGAAATGCTCGCTGTCATTGAAGCAGTAAAAGTTTGGAGGCCTTATCTTCTAGGCCGACATTTCAAGATTGTCACAGACCAAAAACCTCTAAAAAATTTACTGGAGCAGCGTATAGTGACCCCGGAACAACAGAAATTTGTATCAAAGCTTATGGGGTTCGATTTCAAGATTCGCTATCGACCGGGATGGCAGAATCTGGTGGCGGATGCACTGTCATGCTGCACTAGTGTGGCTGAACTCCAAGCTATTTCTGGACCTACATGGGCGACATGGCATCAGTTACGGGAGGCACATGCCACGATGCCTTTTGTAATGAAACTCGTCGACTTATGGAGGCAAAAAATGAGACCGTACAACAGTATGATATGCACGACGGGCTGCTGATGTTCAAAGGGAAAGTGTATGTACTAGAGACGAATCACTTGAAAACTTCGATCTTGCGATATTTTCATGATTCGAAGGTCGGAGGTCATTCCAGTGTGTACCGTACTTGGGTAAGGTTGGCTAATACTTTTTATTGGCTGGGACAGAAAAATGATGTAGAGGAGTTCGTGTTGAAATGTCTTGTTTGTCAACGAGTGAAAACGGATTCACGAAAACCAAGTGGCTTGTTGCAACCCCTACCAGTACCCGACCACATATGGGAAGATATTACGATGGACTTTATCGAAGGGCTACCCAGATCCAATGGGTTCAATGGAATTATGGTGGTGGTAGATCGTCTCACCAAGTATGCTCACTTGATCCCATTAACTCATCCATATACAGCAAAATCCATAGCAAGGTTATTTGTTGAATTTGTGGTAAAGCAACATGGGTTACCACGTTCTATTGTATCTAATCGAGACCGGATATTTATGAGTAATTTCTGGAGAGAATTTTTCAGGATGCAGGGGACCGAATTAGCTATGAGTTTATCATACCACCCACAGACGGACGGGCAAACCAAGGTAACTAATCGTACGCTTGAGCAGTACCTTTGATGTTTTGTTCATCAATTTCCCACGAAATGGGAGGGGTTCTTGCCTTGGGCCGAATTCTGATATAATACCACCTTCAATGCGTCTACGAAATTTACTCCCATTGAATTGGTATATGGACGAGCAGCTCCAATGCTTGTTAGCTATCCGGTGGGTAAATCCCCAAATGCAGAAGTTGACCGGGAGTTAATGGAACGAGACTTGTTGATCAAAGAGCTCAAACAAAATTTATCCATGTCAATTAATAAAATGAAGGTTTACTACGACAAAGGGCATCGGGAGAAGAAATTTGAGCCGGGTGATTGGGTTTATCTCAAGTTAAGGCCTCATCGTCAACAAACCATTTCTCATAAGGCGTTGTATAATCTGGGCAGTCGATATTACGGGCCTTACCGGATCGTGGAAAGGATAGGCGAAGTGGCTTACCAGCTAGAATTACCAGCTGAATCTCAAATTCATCCAGTCATCCATGTATCTCAATTGAAAGAAGCCCAGGGAACGATTGTGAAGCCCATCCTAATTTATCGGCGATGAACGGAGAAGGACAACTAATCATACGACCTCGTCGGGCATTGGAATATCGTAGAGTAAAACGAAGTGGGCACTTTCATTGGGAAGTCTTAATCGAATGGGAGGATTTACTAGAAGAGGAGTCAACTTGGGAGAATATGCAAGAAATTCGCAGTCAGTTCCTAAATTTAATCCTTGAGGACAAGAATATACTCGAAGGGGATGGGAATGATGCAGATGAGGGGCGTATCCTAAAGAATGCATACAATCGGGCCCGACGAGCTCGCTTCAAGAAGACTGAGACTGGTCTAGAAGCAGGCGCAACTTTCATGGATGTACAATTGGTCACCACAGACCGCTCTACGCCGCAGGAGCCGCCGCACCGCAGAACTTCTCCACTGCAACACCGTGAAGGCCGCCACGGACGGACAGAAGTTGCAGCAGCAGACCACCACACCGTGAAGGATGCCATGCCGCGAGACTTACTCACGACCATGTCGCGGGACGGAATGCAAGGGACTTCACGGGCGGACAGAAACTTCATTCTAGACACCACTCCGTGAGGAACACCACGCCGCGGAGCGTTTCTGGTGTCACGTCGAGATGAACAAAACGCCGCGGGAGAGAAGAGCCTAAGATCGAGACAACAGTTTTTTTTATTATTCTTAATTAATTTTCTGGCAGTTTAAATCAGTGTCCTATTAGCAGTAGAAGTTATTTTTCTTTTCCAGATAAAAACCCCTGTACGCAGTAGAACAATTTATCTTTTATGCAAATAACAAATGAGAAAATGCTCTTTCGAGCACCAAAATTCGTGTCGACAACGGCCATTTAGCGCGGGTTAGCACAATCTTCGTTTATTTTCTTCACGTTTGATACACGATCGTAACATACTTATACCCCAACACAAGACTAGGGTTTTCCTTGCATCTTGTACTTTTAGCTTGGGCTTTGACTTAAAATGGGGCTAGAAATATTGATCGACTTTGGCCGAAGATAATATTGGGCTTGGTATTAAAATACTACGAGCGTTCGTATTTAAAATATCGTTTGGTTTTCGAAATTAATTCGAATTCTCGAATTAAAAATGGGCCGACTAATTAAAATAAATTCCCGACTTCTCTACTATCTGATAAAAATAATTTATCGAAGCTTAAACTTAGGGTTTTATATCTCGCTTCTGAAATAATAGTTTGAACGTTCTTCTTATGGCATAGACTTGAAAATAAATAAATTATGCAATTAATACTAATAATTCTCGGCATAATTAAAATATTATTAATTCTAATAAATAAAGTCGAGCTACTAATATAATTTGGGTCGGGGCTTACACGACTACTTTGCAAATGGAAGGTATATCAAACAAATATTCCTTTTTTGTTCCTAAAAACAGAAAATCAAGACAACATAAGTTATAATAGATCAAACAAGCAATAAGTACTAACACTGAACTTAAATAGATCAAACAAGGAACTTAAATTAGGTATATAATGTCGTTTCCAAAATTACTATAACAATTGTTGTAAAGTACTTTCCTTATGTTTTCTACCTTCGTTATATATTACATTATAAAGATACTACTCTAGTTATAGGTGTATTTTGTCATTTTTAATGTAAAATTTGCTACTATAACGATTCCTCATATATATCCATTTTCAATAAGAAAACAAGTATCATTATTTCACAAAATGAGTTTCGTTATGAATATTTCGACACTATAACGAGTTCAGACTATCTTCCTAATGTCATATATAACGAAGATATAATCGTTAACACGCCATTCAATCAAAATAGCCATAACGAGAGTAAATTCGTTATGATTTTCAACATAACAAATGTGTATTCGTTATGGTTATATTTTCATCCCGGTCGATTAAATACACCTATACCTTCGATATTTTAACATAATAACGATATTTTACTTGTTATAGTCATTATTAAAGTCATTTTTAATGGATTCTATCAATTTCTAAAACAAAAATAACTATCGTTATCTCATAATAATACGAGTGTGTATTCGTTCTAGTGTAATATATAATGAAGATAGCTTCATTGCTTCCATGTATACAACAAGTAGCATATCAAATATTTCATCAAACACACAGAGTGCACCTTTTACTATCTTTTGTTCATTAACTCAATCCTACAAGTATTTCATCAAACATATAGTGTGCAACTGTAACGCTCTACTTTTATTTGACGAAAATCAGTAATAATTTTTTTTTTTTCAAATTTATTTTCAAAATCACTTGTGGCGATACTCATTTTCAAAAACATACATCAATATTCAATAATAAACTCAAACCTCAATCATCAATAATCAATCCTCATTATCAATCATAAATTCTCAATAATTCAATCCTAAATAATTAATCATAAATCCTCAATAATTCTATCCTCAATTTCAAGATGCAATAATAAGAATAATCAGTTCATAAGCGGAAGCAAAATCAAATAATAAGTTGGTCATCAATGACCGACCACCACTCGCATCCCTCCGCAGTGCCCGCACTTACTAGCCTGCATCTATGAAGAACAGGTGAGAGTGAGAACAAATGGAAACTGTGGTGCTCACCACTATGCCATAATCAACAATCATAATATAAAGCTGGTAACATCACAACATGGACACGAATCAATAAAATAACCCATTTCCTATCCATATAATTACTCATGTGCACATCTCTGTAAAGCTACTGAGTGTCTTCGTATCGATTGCCTCCGTACAGGTTTTACATCGGCGCCCACTCAGTAGGAGTATCTGTCGATCGCCTCCGTAAAGGTCTTACAATGACATACATATCGAAAGCCTTCGACCACTGCCTCAGTCTTATATACGATATGGCCTCCGTACAGGACTTAAGGAGATTGTCTATCATTAGGCACCATCGAAGGACATACAGCTCACATCGACTGGGACAACCATACCGACGACCATAATAGCTCACATCGATAGGCTACCAAGTTCACATATATACAATAATCATACCAATCCCAACATACATAAACACATATGACATAGCAATTTTAAATAAACCCACACTTAATCAAAATTAAGCCTTAAGGGTTTTAATCGGACTTTTAGTGGACTTGGAACTCTCACATTTTGAAAAATAGGACTCAGAGAACCAAAATTGGAGTCTCATGACTTAAAATAATTTTTTAAAATTTTTCTCATTTTGAAAATATTTTTAAAATTGAAAACGATATTAAAACGGTCTTCCGAAACTCAAAATAGATTAAATAATCGAACTGGGCCACACTGGAGAGCTCTGCCGCGAAAATTGGGCCTTCATATGCTAATTGGGTTGCTCGCACAGGGCCTAATCCAAGGCTGCAGGGCGCGGGCCGAACACTAGGCTGGGACCGGGTTCTCACCGGCTGGAGCTGCTGACTCTAGACGGCCCGCGCGGGCTAAAACTGGACTGAACGCGGGCTGCAAAGGATTTTGGGATTTGGGCTGGAAAAATATTGGAAAAAGAGAAAGGCTACCTCAAAGGCAAGGTTCGAACACGGGACCTCAATTAGGAATGGGGCATAGAAACCACTGCACCACACACCTGGTTGCAACGTAAGATGTAATCATAATCTACTGAAATTAAAACAAAAGCATGCGACTAAATGCAACTGAACAGAAGATGCGAACAAAGGGTGGGAACAGAGTACAAAAAACAGAACATAAAATTTTTTTCAGGCAAAGGATTTCGACAACGGTTTTGGCTTGACGAGGGTTCGATTAATAGATCAAAATTCCTAGACGAATATCCAATATCACAAAGTTTGAAAATACATTTCTCGCAACCTGGTTTGTTCGGGAAAACGAAATGGCAATAATAGGCTCGAAATCAACAAACGGTATAACGAGACTCCAAAACAATAAAACATGACTCCAAAATTAAAAGAATTTATCACAGCAACATTACGATGCACGTTTACATAAAATCGAGAGTTTCAACCATCCCCGAATAATACACGAACATGCGAAAAAAATTACGAACATACGAACCGACAATTAAACCGATTTCAAGCAAGGATTCGATTAACGAGCACGATATATGTCTAACATCATAATATACGAGCACGAATAAAAATAACGAGGGGGTTCAAAAAAGTTACCGGTCTTCGGGAATCTACGTTTTATCGGGAAAATGGGTCAGAAAACAGAATGAACGGACCGAGACCTCGAAACCCCTCGAATTCGAAAAATAACGTCAAATGGCCTGCTGAAATCACTTTGCTGCTTCCTTCGATGATCAATGGACAGACTACGGGACCTGAACTCGATCGACGGCTCAATGATGGTGGTGGACGACAGGTCAAGTTCCTCGGCTATGGCGGACTGGCTATTCGAGCAGGGAAGGGTTACGACTGTGCGGGATTTTGAGTGATGAACGGCGAAGGTCACGACTTCTGGGTGCTCTACTGACGATAGGAGTACCGCGAAAAGATGCCGGCGAAAGGAGCTCTGCTGGACTGGTGAGAGGAGACAGGCTGCGCAATGAGTGATGAAAGAGAAGACTCTCGATCCAGGTAGATATATATACAAGATTGAAGAAGGAACGTGCGGGAGAATCCCTCACCAAAATCGCAACAGATATTTGAGCGACGATGTACAAAAGAATATTCAGTCACGTGGGAAAAAGAAGAGGATAACATTCTAGTTATTAAAATGTAAGTGTGATACTCCCGGGTGGGAACGAAATTTTCTCTGGTGAGATCGATATTTTCTTGGGTGAGAGGGGAATTCCGGCAGTTGCTGGGGTTTGAATCCTTCTTATTTTTTCGTTTCTGTTGTGGTGGGGTGTGTAGTTATCATTTAGGGATCGGGGAGTGGTGGTTTTCTTCTAGGGTTTCTGAATTTGGGGGTTTTTCTTTTGGTGTATTTGCGTGGGTTCTGTATGGCAGATCCTCCACGGAGGATGGGAAAGACTGGGGAGGGAGATGAGGGAGTCCTTCAAAAACTCTATAAAATGTCTCTATCGGCCAAAGAATCAGGGGAGGCGGAAATTACGGGAGAGGATTTAAGTCCAGTGATGAAGAATGCAATATGAGTTTGTTTGGAAAGGTAGTGAGAGACAGGCATGCTGGCTTACTAGGAGTCAAAAGAACGATGGGTGCAATTTGGAGAATGCAACATTCAATGAAGGTGAAAGAGATCAGTGAAAACTTCTTCCAGTTCATTTTTCTTTCCCAAGAGGACAAAAAGAAAGTAGTCGCTGGCTACAACTGGATGTATGGCAACAAATACCTAATTATGAAGGAGTGGTTTCATGGACTTCACAGCAAACACAGTTGCTTTGACGAAATTACTCTGTGGGTCTAGGTTTTGAATGTCCCTCTGAATTGGATGAGCACGGAGGTTGGATTGAAAGTTGGAAAATTTTTTAACAAGGTCAAGAATGTGGTTGTGTTTAAAGTTGGGGGTGATGTAGGAAGCTTCTTGAAGATTCAGGTTTCCATTAACATAAACGAACCAATTCCCAGATTTACATCCATTAAGCTGGGAAATCAAAAAGTGAAGGTGGTCTTTAGGTACGAAAAGTTAGTAAACCTCTGCTACTACTGCGGGATGATTGGGCACCTCGATAGAAGCTGCAATAAGAGATTAGAAGACTTTGAGAATAACTGCGTAGTTGATGGGCAGTTTGGGGAATGGCTTAAGACAACAGAGACCTTTGCAGGGGGGAGGAGTATGCAGTCTGATAGTTCTAGAGAAAATTACTCAGCCTTCAAACATTCCAGTACAGGGCTCGTTGGTATTTAATAACATTTTATCTAATGTGGGTCTTTAGGAGATGATTAGAAGCAATGAGTTGTTTGAAGATCCCCCACAGCAAACAGGGGAGAAGGGTAGCCCTAGTGCAAGATCAGGAGACATACAAAAGTTTGTGGGGATATCTGAAGTGGCTGCACCGTGTGCCTCTAAATTTGGTGAAGGTGATACTAGAAGTAGAATGGAAGTTGAAGAGTAAGTTTAGGCTAAGGAGGTTGTCTTTAATTCTGAAGTTATGGAGCTATGCAAGTATGATCTGAGAAAGAGAACAGGGGCTGGGTGGAAAAGAAGAGTAATTCCAAAACGCACACTACAAAGAGTCCTAGTTGAGGTTAGAGATCATTTGCAATCTGATACTCTTAAGAGAAGCAGAGCCTTAGTCATCTATGATGGAGGTGAGACAGATGCAGAGGGCCCTGAGGGGAAAAGAAAGAAGAGTAATGATGGATAGAAATTGGTGGAGAAGGCCAGCCACAAATGGCCCCAAGGTGACCAATGAAGGTCATGGTGTGGAACTGTAGAGGGTTGGGTGGGCCCTCTACAGTTTCCCAGAGTAAGGATTCAAGAAGAATCCACCACCCAAATTTAATTTTTTTTGTCTGAAACCAAGAAATTTGTGCAGTTTAGTGAATCAGTATGTAGGAAGCTTGGATATCAAGATAGATGGTATTTGGTGAATCCCAATGGAACTAGAAGGGGATTATTTCTCATGTGGGATAGCATTAATGAGATTAAACAAATTATTGGTAATGATCTTTTCCTGCAAGTTGAGTTGAAAGGAGCTGGAATGGCTGACTGGTGTTAGCTCATATTTGTCTATATGAGTACTGATAGGAGTGAGAGGGGAAGACAATGGGATATGTTAGTGAGCAATAAAGATCAATGGGGGGATAGTTGGGTGATGGCTGGAGACTAGAATGATCTAGTCTCCAATGAGGAAAAAAAAGGTGGGTGAGGAGGAGCATATCCAGCTTCATGGGGTTTCAGGAGTTTATAATGAACATGGAGATGCAGGAGGTGGCACAACTGGGATCTTTCTTTACTTGGGGAATAATAGAGCTGGTGATGGGTATATGGAAGAAAGGTTGGATAAAATCTATGTGTCTCTAGATTGGCTGACCAAATTCCGTAATATGGAAGCCTCTAATTTCTATAGATCTGCTTCTGACCACAATGTCATCTTTTTTTTATACTGATAAAGAGATGGGAAAAAGGCACAAAAGATTCCAATTCAACAGTAACTGGGCTGCTCTTGAGGGAGTGCAAGAGGCTGTGGAGAATGGATGGCAAGTTCAGGTGGATGGGTCAGAAATGTACCAGGTTCACCAGAAAATCAAATATACAAGAATGGCCCTCCTAGCCTGGCATAAACCTATCCAATGAAACAATGAGAAAGCCATTGATGTGCTTACATCTAGGTTGGAGATTTTGAGAGGGAAAGTGTAATATCCCGATATTTTATCGGTATAAATTATGTTTAGTCCGATATAATAACGTTATCGTTTATTATTTTCGGAATTAATTAAATATGTTCAGTCGACATTACCGAAATTTATTTCCGGCGTACCGATTACGTTCGAAATAATTTTGGTAATTAATTATTATGTTTAATTGAATAATTAAACATAATTTAAATGATTAATTATAATTAATCATATCATTAGGCTAAAAACCGTGAGTTAGAAGGTGAATTAGCCCTAATTCTATACTAAGGCCGTGGGATATATATATATATATAAGTGTTTTAAGTCCTAATTCCTAAGGCTTAAGGAAAGTTTTCCTCCCATTCAAGCTAAGCCACTTGTCAAATAAAGAGAGTGATTAGTCATAAAAAGAGCTCATAAGCTTTAAGCAAGTGCCAAGCCCTAAAGATGGCCACGCCTCACCTACGTCCTCACCATCACTTCCTCGGCCGAATATATATAAGGGTCATTTTATCCAAAATTTCCCTCAATTTCCTTATAAGCTTGAGTAGCGTACAATCAGCCTTTCCTTACCTTTTTACAACAGCAAGTTAGTCCCAACAATTTCCCTCGAATCCTTATAAAATCGCACGGCAAAGAGAGCTATCGCACGGCGTACGAGAGGAAGGATCACGCCTTATTTTCGAATTTCAATTGAGCAATCAGAGAGGTAACCTTTCTTTCAGCTTGTATTCATGTTGATAAAGTCATAATAAGGTTAAGTGTTCGATCGATTTTCGAGAATTTCAAATAAAACGTGCCTAAGTCCGTATATGCGTAAGTAAGGTCATGACCGAGTTATTTTCGATTACTTCCGGCAACTCTCGAACCATTAACGTTTAAATGTTCAGTTTAACTAAATTCATGTTCAATAAGATCAGCTTTGTCGAAGCAAAATGAGATTTTGTTGATAAATTAGCCAAAGCCGTCGCTAGTGCCTATCGCACGTAGCTACGGGCGGCCGCGGTCCATGACTTAGTGAGTTCAGTATCGACCATGTTCTGTCCGTGTGTTTATGCTTTAAACTGCTTCATATTGATGTTCATATCGTTATGTTCTGAAGTTGCCGAGTAAAAGGGGTTGAGGCCGAGAGACGGCGTATAGCCGTCGGCGGTGCACGGCGCGTCCGCCGCGGCCCTTTCATGTTCATGGTGCGTTTGTTGTGTCTTCAGGTCAGAATTGATAGGTATATTCATGATAAGTCAGGATGGTTGAAATGTTATTAAGTTTGGCCGAAGGCCGTAGGCCTCGCATGTAGCGAGCGCGCCACGGCTGGGTGTTAGTGCCGGTGAGTAAGTTCAGCCAATTTACTTGAAATTCAGTATAATGTTCATGTCAGGTCAGAACAGGTCATGAGAAGTCAGTTTGGTCGGAGAATTTCGCCGGACGGCCGG
>CACSLK010034108.1:5688535-5703210 GCA_902706635.1 Striga hermonthica | reverse complement strand
AAGTTGGTTTGAAGATTAAGTTTATTTGTTAATTTGTATATTCGTATATATATTCCGTATATTCGTGGATTTTCGGGAATGATTGGAACTCTCGATTTCATAAACGTGTATATCGTTATGTAGTTGTGTTAAAATCCTTTAAGTTCGGAGTCTCGTTTTATCGTTTTCTGAGCCGTGTAATTGCCGTTTTGTGTCCCGTGCAAACTTGTTCTTCCAACACTTTCATACTTTGAAATTTGTTTTATTTTGAAAATATCTTCGTAATGTTTGGGACTCTGAAGAAATTAGGCTTGTTCGAATTTTTGGAAACTGTAGAACCTTAGTCAAATTCAGATTGATTTTCTAGCAAAATCTGTGAGGCCGTAAATGTTTTCAACTCTGATATGTAATTCCATCCTCTGTTCTTTTGATTCAAATTCGCAGGCTTTGTTTAAATATTAGAACATAAGTTTTCATTTTCAATTTCAACGAAGGAAGTGGCGCAGTGGTGTTGTATTATCATTCTACCAATGAGGTCGTGGGTTCGAATCTTGTAGTAGACAGTTCTATTTTTTTGTTGCCCTTTGAAGCAGCGCGGGCTGAGAAGCCAGCATTAGGCCCGCATCCAGGCCCTCAAGCCCGCGCCCCAGCCCACCTCTGGCCCGCGTGGCCCCAGCCCTTGTGAGCTTTGGGCCAACTTTTCCGGCCCAACAGCATTTCAAACCTGTCCCAATGCGGCCCAATTCGGCTTTTAAGCCATTTTGTGTTCTAAAAGCCCGTTTAGTACCGATTTCAATTTTAAAAGTGTTTTCAAAATGATATAAATTAGGGAAAAATTATTTTATGTCCCGAGACTCCAAATTTTATCCTCCGAGCCTTATTTTTCAAAAATGAGAGAGTTCCAAGTCCACGAAAAATCTAATTAAAACCCTTAAGACTTAATTTTTATTAAGTATGGGTTTTATGTTAAATTTGAGAAGTGAGATAAATTATTGATAAATTATCTCGCTTAAATGTAGGTATTTGAGGAGTCGAGCCTCATCCTACGTACTTGCTCTTGTGTGCAATTTTCTACCGAGCTATCCAGGTGGGTTTACTTATAAAATTGTCTGTGCCATATGTGTTGTTTATTGTTTAGTTTGTATGACCAATGTATGAATATGAACCATGTGGCCTACCGATGTGAGCTGTTACGGCCGTCGGTACGGTCGTCCCCGTCGAGTTACGGTACGGTTGCCCTTGCGAGGCAAGTCTCCTTAAGACCTAATGAAAGGCCGTGTCCGTTACAGTGGCACGCACTCCCGTCGTTAGGGTTTATGCATCCCCTTTCCGCGGCTAATGATAGATGTGCACATGAGTGAGTTATTGTTGTGATTGTTAGGAGATGAGACATGATGATGATTGATTTATATTCATGCTGCGACCATACCATCTTTACATGTTATTATGTACATAGTAGTGAGCACTACTTTATCATTTGTGCTCATTCCCACCTGCTCTTCACGGATGCAGGTCAAGCAGTGGCCGGGTGACGGGACGAAGGACGAGTGGTGGTCTATTATTTGTTTTATTTTGCTTCCGCTTTAATAATATGGTCGTTATGAACCTTTCTATGTCTTGGACATGTGAAAACTATTTTCGAACTATGTTTTGATGTTTGAAAATATTTTGGAAAACCCTTTTGAAACCTTGAATAATCATGGTGTTTGATTTATGAAGTTTCAATTGTTCATATGGGATATTATGTTGAAGTGTGAATCAGGTTAATGAAAACCTTGTGAAAAATCGGGTTTATGAATCCCCGTGAGTCTAGATAAGACTTGGACGAAGTAAATTGTGTTGGTTAATGCCCTTGATTTTGAAAATGAATTCGAAAAATTTGTTCTGATTTTTAGAAAGTCTGGAATTTCTTTAAAATCAAAGTGGGGTGTTACACTTTCCCTGTCAACACCCATCTATCTTTTTTGGCTGGATTCAGAGTATTAATGTGTAGAATAGCAGCCCCCTGAGTTGCACCAAAAATCTCCATAACCTTTCATGTATCCCATCTCCACCCATATGAATTCACTAACTCAACTACCTTAGATAAAGATGAGAAAGTTGTGGTTACCTGCACTGGCACCCCTATAGGCAGAGTAGGAATCCATGGATCAGACCAAACCTCTGTGCTTCTCCCATATGTCACTTCTTTTCTAAAATATTGTTTATTTGCTTTCAACACCCTCATCCAGCTATCCCACATCCAGGAGGAGCCTTGTGAGTTTTTGGCCTCCAGTAAGCTATCGTTGGGGAAGTACCTTTCTTTGAGCAGTTTTGACATTAACAGATTGGGTTTTGTAACTATCCTACATAACTATTTGAGGATTAATGCCTCATTGAATATATTAATACCCTGAAAGCCAAACCCTCCCAGTATTTAGGGGTAGTAATCCTGCTCCACTCTTTCCAATGAACCCCTGATTTCTCCTGATTGCCTGAACTCCACCAAAACTTAGCACATATTTGAGAAATTACTTTGCACAGGTGCTTTGGGAGATAGAAACATGACATAATAAACACAGGCATTGCATTGAGTACAGATTTAAACAAAACCTCCTTACCAGCAGTAGAGAGTTATTTGTTCTTCCAACCGCTTACCTTAGTCTTCACAACCTCAACAACATATTGAAATGCCTCCTTCTTTGATCTTCCTATCCCACAAGGCATCCCCAGGTATCTTGTAGATCTGTGGACTGAAACTCCCTGCATGATTCGCAAATCTATTGCTGCAATCCCCTTGGAGTATTCTTACTGAAAAAACTGAAGATTTCTCTAGATTCACCTTTTGCCCTGTGAACAGCTGATATTTTTGTAGAATCTGCATCACACAAACTGCTTGTGCACTACTGGCTTCACAAAACACAAGGGAATCATCAGCCAATAAAAGGTGAGTGAGCATTGTGCCATTCCTTGTTAGTTTCAGCCCCTTGAAGTTTCCACTTCTCACCCCACGATCAATCAACTTGGATAATATTTCAGACACAATAATGAACAAGTATGGGGAGAGGGGATCTCCCTGCCTTAAACCTCAAGAGGGGGTTAATATAGCCACACACTTCCCCGTTAATATTGAAAGAATAAACAACAGTAGAGATGCAAGCAAAGACCCACTGAACAAATTTAGAATCAAAACCCAACTGCAATGAAATCTTCACCACACAATTCCATTCAATTCGGTCGTAAGCCTTCATCATATCAAGTTTAACTTCTATGAAATATTTAGCCCCTGACCTATGTCTGTTTAAGAAGTGCATGATTTCATGAGCCACAATAACATTATCCAACAATTGTCTTCCTGGCACAAAAACTATCTGGCTGCCACTAATAGTATTTCCCAACAGACCCTTTAACCTATGTGAAAGAATTTTGGACACAATTTTATATGCAACACCACATAGGCTAATGGGCCTGTAATCACACACAGAAGAAGGAGGTGCTACTTTAGGAATAAAGGTAATCAAAGTGTGGTTCCAGTTCTTAAGAATCCTCCCGGATGTAAAGAAGCTACCCATAGCAGAGCAAAGATCACTTTTGATAATAGACTAGAACTATTAATAAAAGATAGGCGATATACCCGGTGCCTTGTCTGGATTGAGACTAAACAGGGCTTGCTTAATTTCATCCTCTTCCACGGTAATGAGTGTAAAATCTGGTTATTGGCAGTAAATTGATGAACCTTCTGACGATCTCAGGATCCAGAAAGATGCGGGAAAATTTAAGGGAAGTTTATTTTTGGTATAAATAAGTCTTAATTTTAATTAAGTCCAAGGGATTGATTATTTATGTTATTATTTTGCCAGGACCTTGGGATTGAGGGGGAGATACACTTTCCATAAACTAAAGAGAAGGAGGATCGCGAGATTCACCTTCCATAATTGAAGATAAAGAAGTTCGAGATATTTACATTCCTTATCCGCATTTGTCTTGGGTAAAAAGTCTTTCCAAAGGGTGTTGAAGACAAAAGGAGGACGAGACCAGAGTTGAGGATGACTTTTGATCTAAATTTTTTGAATTAGATATTTCTTTCCTTGAGTGAAACAGAGTGATATCCAGACCACTTTGTAAAAGAACGTTCGGAGGTTCGTTCTTATAGTTTGAGGGATTCGAACTAGAAAGTCCACAAGAGAGTTGTGGTCGGATAAGTATTTGTGTGAATCATTATTCAAGTAGAGTGTAGAGGGAGTCTATACTGTAAACCCTTGGATGATGTATGAGTTGTTCACATTAATGAAAGAGATCTGAAGGGAGAGTGGGACGCTCTCCTGAAGGTTCAATTTTTAGTGAAAAACTGCTTCCACAATTGTTTGAATCTTCATTACTGTCTGTTTATTCGATTTACGTGCAACTCTAGATAGTTGGTGTTCAAGTATCAAATTTCAATTGGCACCAGAGAGGGTTTCGTCTTCATTACAAAAGATCCTAGGTTGTATGTTACCCTCAAATAATGAATCAAGAAAGCAGATCGATGTCCAGGCCCCCGCAATTGGACGGTTCAAACTACTCATATTGGAAGTCTATGATGACAATTTTTCTGAGATTGCTTGGAAAAGGTGTGTGGGAAAGTTTTGAAAGCGGCTGGGAGCATCCAGTCATGCAACAAGCACCTGATCAAGACAAAGAAACAACGAAAGTCACGGTTACTAAACATAAGGACAACTGGACTGATGCTGAGAAGCTTCAAGAAGAAGCCAACTATCGTGCCTTGTATGCGCTTATGATGGCAGTTTATCAGACAAGACACAAAATGTTAGTTCATTGCAAAACTTCAAAAGATGCTTAGAGGGTCTTACAACGTCAATTTGAAGGTTCAACGACTGTCAAAGCGTCCAGACTTCAACGGGTAACTCTTGAATTTGATGAGATCAAAATGAGGGATGAAGAGACAATTGACGTATACTATGCCAGATTCTGTGGTCTGGTAAATCAAAGTATGATGGTTGGAGAAGAAATCTCTGAGAAACGTCAAGTACAAAAGATTATGAGAACTGTCGTTCCCAGGTTTACAGAAAAAATCACAGCTCTTGAAAGTTTCCAATGAGTTGCGTCGTTGGATGTTGATGAACTTCTTGGAGAGCTCAGGACGTTCGAAATCAATAAAAATTATGACTAAGTCAAAAGTAAGGGCTTAGCTCTAAAAGCTGTTGTAGTCGAGGAAAGAGAAGAAAGCGATGACGATGAAGGTCCGTTGGCAGATGATAGTGAGCTGAAAGAAGCAGTAGCTCTAATCACGCGAAACTATGGAAAGATGAGTCAAAGGCTGTACAAGAACAAACTTGCTGGAAAAAAGGGGAACAAATCCAGCAAGAATGTGGTGCAGGACAAGAAAAGTAGTATGCCACTCTCAAAATCCGATTCGCAATGAGTTAAGAAGGATCAATGCAGGGAGTGTCGAGGCTTTGGACACTTCCAGTATGAGTGTGCTAATCTTAAGAAGAAGAATAAGTCACTGAAGGCAACCTGAGAAGATTCAGATGAAGAAGGCATAGATGAACCTTCTTTGCACACAAGCAACTTGGCAGTTCATACCTCAGTCAAGAAGTCCATGTGTCTCACCACCTCTCATGCTCCGACCAAGTTTGAAGAAAGTTTAAAAGAAACTGAAGCATCTGAAGATGAAGCAGATCAAAATGTGTGTGTAGATCCAGTATACTTACTTGCTATGGAAAAGTGTGCTCAAGCATCTGAAGCTCTATAGAAGCTTCAAAATGAAGTGTTTAGACTTTCAAGAGCAAACAGAGTGTTGAACGAACAAGCATCCGCCTCCACTGCTACTAAAGAGTGTGAACTGGATACTGCAAAGGCACGAACCTGCATCCTTGAGAGCAGTGTCAAACTTGCTAAACAAGACGAACTTGAGAAGGCTCAGACCATTGAATGTTTGAGGACCAAACTATTCTCTACTCAGAAACTTTTTATCAAGCGGAACCAGGAAATCGTGCTACTGAAAAATGAAGTTGATCGGCTGATGAACGAACATGCTAACATGGAAAGCAAATTGAAGGCAAATTCTGCTGAGTTGAACCGAACTGCAGAAGTCGTTCAAAAACTGAACATGGGAAAAGCATATCTGAATGAACTATTTTCCTTGGGAAAACAACATGGTGATCTTAATAGAATAGAGTACACTGGCAGGGAAGACATTCCTGAGTCCTCAACTGGAACTTCAAATACAAAACATACCGGTCCTGGATTTAGGGACAAACTTGGAGTTGGAGGTGTGAACCTGCATAAGAGACCTTCCAAAAACCTGTTTGACAGGTTTGTAAAAAGCACTGTTAAAATGCAGTATGATCTTTGTACAGGTAATGTTAGGGGTTGGAATCAGTCTGGCATTTCAGTGAAGGTTCATGCCAGAACCCTCCCAAATAACCGTGCCAAAACTCATCAAGAGTGGGTTGCTAAGAAATCCTTCAACTATTTTGCCTCTGTTCTGTCTCTCGGGACATCCTTGAAAGGTAAATGGTATCTGGACAGCGACTGCTCTAGACACATGACTGATGAACCTTCTTACTTGATGAACATTCAGCCCGATTTAAATGGGGAAGTCACTTTCGGTGACGGTGTGAGCAATAAGGATATTGGAACTGGCTGTTTAAATTTGGGTGGAATACCTAAACTAACTGATGTGTTACTTGTTGATGAACTAAAGGCAAATCTTTTGAGTGTGAGTCAACTCTATGATCAAGGCCTTAGTGTCAGTTTGTCATGTGATAAGTGTTATGTGAAAGACAGTGAAGGTTCTTGTGTACTTACAGGTTCTCGTTCAACGAATAACTGTTATCTTGTTGATTTTAATGAAAAATGCGTTTCTCAAATGTGAGCGAACCTTAAATATGGCATCAACGCTTAGGACATATTGGATACTCTCACCTTGTCAAATTGACCAATGCAGGTGTAGTCAGGGTGTTCCAAAGATCGCTGTGAAGGACCAGCCAATTTGCAAACCTTGTCAACTAGGTAAGCAAACGAGGACATCCCACAAGTCACTGAACCATATTGCTTCTAAACAGATCCTAGAGCTTCTTCATATGGATCTCATGGGCTCATTCAGGTCGAAAGCTATCAAGGTAAAAAGTATATTTTTGTGTGCGTTGATGATTTCCCTCGATACACTTGGGTTGATTTTTTGCGTGAAAAGTCTGACACATTCTCTGACTTTAAGTCACTTTGTTTGAAGTTTCAAACCTAGAAAGGTTTTTCCATAATAGGTATTTGAAGCGATCATGGAAGAGAGTTTGCAAATTCTGAGTTTTGCTGAATTTTGTGATTCTCTGGGTACTAGTCACGAGTTCTCAGCTCCTAAAACTCCTCAGCAAAATGGAGTTGTTGAAAGGAAGAATCGCACTCTACAAGAAATGGCCAGAGTCATGTTGAACTCCAAAAACATTTCTTCCAGATGGTGGGCTGAGGCAATCAATACAACATGCTACCTCGTGAATCATGTGTACCTTTATCGAGGTATTGGTCTGACTTCGTATGAACTCTGGAAAGGTAAGAGTCCTAACCTCAGTCACTTGCATATTTTTGGGTGTAAATGTTTTATCTGTAATGAACGTGTACAACTTGAGAAGGTCGATGCAAAATTGGATATTGGGCTTTTCTTGGTTACTCTAACAATAGTCGAGCACATCGTGTTTACAACACAAGTACCTCCACTGTGATTGAGTCCATAAACGTAATCTTTGATGAAAAAAATTCTCAAGTTAGTTCTTCTGTATCTTTTAATCAGTTTGAAACTGTTGAGGCATTGCAGGACACTCATGGTGTTAAGAGTTTTTAGGGCAAGGAGATAGCTGAACCTTCGGTTAGGGATGCTGAAACACCAACTGACTACATTGTCCCTGCGACTTAAGAAGGTTCTGTGTCACTTAGGCGTGATCCTCCCTTAAGGGTTCAAAAAGACCATCCATCCGAGCAAGTCATTGGTTACATAAATGAGAGCGTAACCAGGAACTCGAAGACGTCTGTCAAAGAACTTATGATTGTCTCTCATTATGGCTGCTACACCTCACTCATTGAACCCAAGAATTCTAAAGAGGCTCTGAAAGACGAGTGTTGGATCTTAGCCAAGCAGGAGGAATTGGAGAAATTAACTAGAAACGATGTCTGGGAGTTAGTCCCTGAACCTTCATCGGGAAATGTTATCGAAACCAAGTGGATCTTCAAGAACAAAACTGATGAGTTCGGGAATGTGACACGAAACAAGGCGAGACTAGTTGCTCAAGGCTACACTCAGACTCAAGAGATTGATTTTGATGAAACCTTTGCCCCCGTTGCTAGACTTGAATCTGTACGCATATTTCTATCTATTGCTTGTCTAATGAAGTTCATTGTTTATCAGATGGACGTTAAGTCTGCCTTTGTGAACGGGATATTGCATAAAGAGGCATACGTTAAGCAGCCCGAAGGGTTCAAAGATACCAAGAATCCTAATCATGTCTACAGACTTAAGAAAGCATTGTACGGATTGAAGAAAGCACCTCGTGCGTGGTATGAACGACTTACCATGTACCTTTTGGAAAAGGGATTTAAGAGAGGAGGAGCAGATCCGACATTCTTTGCTCTTCGAACGAATGAGGACCTATTGGTTGTTCAAATATATGTCGACGACATCATCTTTGGATCAACATCCAAGAAGCTGGTCAATCACTTTGTTATACTTATGTCGTCTGAATTCGAGATGAGTGTCGTCGGTGAACTTTCGTACTTTCTTGGACTCAGGTAAAGCAAGGTAAAGATGGTATTTTCTTGCATCAGGGTAGGTATGCAAAAAACCTTGTTAAAAAGTTTGGTCTTGAAAATGCTAAATGTCCTCAAACTCCCATGAGCACTCATGTAAAAGTGTCCAAAGATGATGAAGGTACATCTGTTGATCAAACTCTATTCAGAAGTATGATTGGTAGTCTTTTATATATCACTGCTAGTATACCTGACATTTGCTTTGGTGTTGGATTGTGTGCCAGGTATCAGGCTGCCCCTAAGGAATCACATATGAAAGCAGTCAAGCATATCATAAAGTACATTAGAGGTACAACTGAGTATGGTCTATTCTACTCTGCTGATACGAACTTACATCTTGCAGGTTATTGTGATGCTGCCTGGGCTGGAAATCATGATGATCGAAAAAGCACCTCTGGTGGGTGTTTTTACATAGGATCAAACTTGGTATCTTGGTTCTGCAAGAAACAAAACTGCATCTCCCTTTCTACTGCTGAAGCCGAGTACATTGCCGCTGGAAGCTGCTACTCACAGTTGGTATGGATGGAACAGATTTTATCTGAGTATGGTATGAACGTTCATTCGGCTCAAATTTTTTGTGACAACACTAATGCTATAAATATTTCGAAAAATCTTGTCCAACACTCTCATACCAAGCATATTGACATACGTTATCATTTTATTCGTAATTTGGTAGAACGTGGGATTATTGTGTTAGATCATGTACCTACAGATGATCAGCTTGCTGTTATTTTCACTAAAGCTCTTGATTCAAAACGATTTTTGTCCCTGATAAAATCTTTAGAAATGTGTGCTATATAATTTATGTGCATTGTGTCAGTTGCATCTCAATAAATATATATGTATATCGTGTCTATTGCATATAGGATCTCTTCTGCATTTTAGGCATCTTAGTACGTAGGTTCATCCTTGGAATCCTTCTCGGATCATTTATTGTTGAATTCGTTGATCGGTGGTCTTTGAATTCTAACTAGTCAGTTTGTAAGAGCTCGTCATGATGACTATTTTAATATACTTGTAAGAGCTGCACTCGTGATAAGCATCGGGCAACTATCACATGAGGTGCTTCCTTGATCACCTGTGAAACGAGTTACGTGCTTAACAATAATCGATGTGTGATAGCTACAGGTAAACATTCTAAGAACGAACGTTCTCTGTTGGAATAAGGTTGGCCATCCTGATATCTTCTCAGCTTGTTCAAAATTAAAACTTTTTGCAGGATGATTCACACCTCAAGTAATGGGCTTGACATTGGTGTATAGTTGGTGTTATTAAGTGAATTGGTGTGGATGTTCATAGAACGAAGTAAGTTCATCATAAGTATTGGTGCTGAATTGCGGACGAAAATTTCATTTTTTGCTAAAAGAAAGTGATGAACGAACTTATATTAATTCCGTGTTGTATAAAAGTGGGAGCAATAAGGGCTGAGTTGTGCACCAAGAGAATTTATTTTCCTCATCATCTTGTTAGTGTTCAGCTCGTCTCAAATTGATTTGGAAAGATTTTTGGGTCAATCAATTAATGGATTTTTTCAATATTGCGTGAAAACAAAATTCTAGGGTATTGCGTGTTAAATATCTTATTTAGGCATGTGCATCCAGTCTTTCTCATGGCATATATTATTTTGATCTTGCGCCTAAAACTATTTTTGGTACATGATTTGGCCGATATTTGTGTCTGAAACTTCATGTGTTATAGATGGTAACTGTGTTAATTAGATTGGTAAGTAATCTGTTTAGAGGGAACGGTTTTTAATGTCCTACGCCGTGTTGGTCAAATTTTTCAAATTTGAAATTCTATGAGTCGAACCGTCTTGTAACTGCTTTGGTTACTATGATTTATTTTTCCTATATCATCCATATCACCTTTGCTTCTCTCTTATATCAATCATTATCTCTATTTTGTTCATCCTTCTAAAATCTCTCTAACATTCCTTCTTCAAGATGATCTCTATTTCTCGACAATGACTAAATCCAAGCAGGGCACGTTGAAGACGAAGAAGAATGCTCCTTCGCCATCTCGGTGCTCAACTCGGCAAAGTCAGAGCTCAGAAACTCCTGCAGACCAAACCCTCTCTGTCATGGCAACCGAGAACATTCAACCTCCTGTTAAACCCACAACTAGGGTTTCTCCAAGCCCTAACAAATCCTCAACCTCCTGTTAAACCCACAACTAAGGTTCTGTGACGTCTGTGGGTAAATACTGTCCTCAACTTGTTGTTGAATTCTATTCGAACCTGACCACTTATGTTTCTGACCCCAAATCCATGAAGTTTCATAAAGTCTTTGTTCGGAATAGTATTGTTGTGTTCTCTCCTTCAGTTATTAACTATGTGCTTGGTATGGGTGAAAGTTTCGCTCTTACTCCACTCACTGATGATCTTGATGAAGTAGCCCGCACCTTGACTGGTGGTTCATTGAATAAATGGCTTGCTCCGGGACAGTTTGTCAAGAGCCTCACTCCTCCTGCGAATGCTCTACAAAAAATTGGAGCATCAACTGGTCACCGACTTCTCACAAACAGTTTGTAACTCCTACTCAGGCTCGTGTTATATACCTCATTTTCAATGGTGTTCCTTTTGATGTTAGTTCAGTAATCTATGATACCGTGGTGTCCTTTGCGGAAATTTCCAAGCCTCACAAATTGCTGCTGTATCCGTCTACCATTTGTGCTATTCTTTTCAAAGAAGGTGTCAAAATGGACCCTCGTGTGAGTGATACCTTCTCACCTGTGCTCAAGCCACTTGCTCTTGTTGGAGTTAAGTCCACACCTCCACGCCTATCTCTTGTCAAAGCTTCTGATGTTCCCTCTCATCTGCGTGGGTTCTTGAACCAAAAAGTGGTTGTAATTTCTGAACTTGAGCAAAAGTTGGTTGATCAACGAAGGTACTATAAGGAGGTGCTCGGTGCATTGAAGTCACATGCCCCTTTGGTGTCTAAATCGAAAAAGAGGGAGAAAATAGTTACTGATGGAGTTATTTCTAGAAAGAAGAAGGTTCCTACTAAGGGGGAGAAGTCGAAGTCCACTGCTATGACTAAGGGGGAGAAACACAAAGTTGCTGCTGGAAAAGAAAAGGTTACTGCTGGGAAAGAGAAGGCTGATGCTGCTACCAAAGCCAAAGGAAAAGAAAAGGTTGTGGAAGAAGATGAAGGTTCAGAAGAAGAAGAGGATGAAGAAGTTGGGTCTGATGTCGAAGATGAGGAAGAGGAAGCAGGCTCAAAAGAAGAGACTGAGGATGATGCTGAAGAAGGTTCAGGGGAGGAATCTGCCGAGGAAGATTCGGCGTAGCCATCTCTCAGAAGGACTTTTATTTGTCTTTTGTTAAAAACTTCTTATTTTGCGTGGTTGCTGAACTCCTTTATTTTCTATCTCCTTTTATTTTTCTTGTCATGAACTTTTTCTTAGTATCCTGTGATTTGTTCTAATCTATTCAGGTATTCTAGTTGTTCTTATGAACAACACGTGTGAATTGTGTTTAGATATCTTGTGATTAATTTATATACAGTGTAGAATATGTATCTCATCTTGTAGGTTCAAGGTTTTTGATTTATCTGCCAAAGGGGGAGATTGTAAATTCTGGTTATTGGCAGTAAATCGATAAACCTTCTGACGGTCTCAGGATCCAGAAAGATGCGGGATTATTTAAGGGAAGTTTATTTTTTGTATGAATAAGTCTTAATTTTAATTAAGTCCAAGGGATAGATTATTTATGTTATTATTTTGGCAGGACCTTGGGATTGAGGGGGAGATACACTTTTCATAAACTAAAGAGAATGAGGATCGCGAGATTCACCTTCCATAATCGGAGATACAGAAGTTCGAGACATTTACATTCCTTATCCGCATTTGTCCTGGGTAAAAAGTCTTTCCAAAGGGTGTTGAAGATAAAAGGAGGACGAGACCAGAGTTGAGGATGACTTTTGATCTGAATTTTTTGAATTAGATATTTTTTACTTTCCTTGAGTGAAAAAGAGTGATATTCAGAACACTCGGTAAAAGAACGTTCGGAGGTTCGTTCTTATAGTTTGAGGGATTCGAACTAGAAATTCCACAAGGGAGTTATGGTCGGATAAGTAGTTGTGTGAATCATTGTTCAAGTAGAGTGTAGAGGGAGTCTATACTGTAAACCCTTGGATGATGTATGAGTTGTTCACATTAATGAAAGAGATCTGAAGGGAGAGTGGGTCGCTCTCCTGAAGGTTCAATTTTTAGTGAAAAACTGCTTCCGCAATTGTTTTAATCTTCATTACTATCTGTCTATTTGATTTACGTGCAACTCTGGATACTTGGAGTTCAAGTATCAAATTTCAATGAGTACAGCTTCATTATCTTCTGCTGAAATGGAATGACTCAGAAGTGGCAGAATATGTCTCTCCTCCCACGACCCTTATGATGCAGACAATTCATCATAGAACTGGAGGATACTATCCATAATTTCTTCTTTTGTTTCTTTGATAATGTCAGTCCTCTCCACCAGCCGTGTAATTGCGTTTGACTTCCTCCTTTGTAATGTGAGGGCATGACAAAATTTCGCATTAGGATCCCCTTCTTTCAGCCAAATCACTTTGGACTTCTGCTTCCAAAAGCTCGCTTCCTGCTTCATATATTAGTTTTTTATATATATGTTTTTTATAAACATATATGTATTGTATATACAATTTTCAATCAAACATAATATAGTATGAAATATAAAAATTCTGAGTATCTTTTTTATAATACATAATATAAATTAGTACAACTATTTTGGTTAATTTGATTAACTAACCAAATAACTCAATCGCTCGATTTTGTTTTATTTTGCATTTGCACATAAGAAAACACTCATTGTAGACTATGACACTGCAGAATAGTATTAGGCTAAATGCACATTAATGCATTCGATAATACACAATACCGTAATAGTGTATTCCACATAATAACACCGCGTTACAAAAAAAAAGAAAAAAAAAAAACAATGTTATAACAGTGTACATTACAATTTTGATTATTTTGGTTATGTTTTGGCTTTACTTACTAAAAAGCAAAATACTAATAATAACATAACTTATTGAAATATGTAAAAAAGTATTATTTTTATATTTATCTATACATATTATTTATTTTCAACAGACAGTAACATAAAGTATTTAATTAGAAATAAAATTACTAAATATTTTTCATTATATAAATATTTTGATAAATGGAAAATAATGTTAAGCATTATTAAAGTTTATAAAATGAAATGTACATAAAAAAAAAAGACGCGATCAGTAGTGTGCACAATAATGTTAAATGAAATGCACATTATTGTCTACGGAGATGCACATTATTTATTTCGATAGTTGATTATTACCATGGTAAAAAAATATAAAATATTAATTATAATCACTAAAATACTAAATATATTTTTTATGGTATACATAATAAATTATTTCAACTATATAGGGTAATTCGGTTAACTCATATAATAAATCGACTATTTCGGTTCGATTTTAGTTTTGTTTAGGACAAATCACTAAAAATATATATGCCGCTAGTACACAGTAGTGTTAGCTAAATTGTACATTAATTACTACGATATTGCACATTATGGATCGAAACTAAATCAAGCAAAATATTTGGTCGAAAACAATGTATATGTCGGTCCGATTATTTATTTTTATTTTCAAAATCTCAGTTATCGCGGTGTTGTTTTTGTTAAATAGTAAACTTTTAAATAAGTAAACATACATAATTCATAAGTTTGGTCAAAAAAACATTAGGTGAATTTTTACTACACATCCACAGTAAATATTGTACATCTTACGTAGTATTATTGGTCATTTATATTTCTTTCATTAAATTAAAGATTTGCCCCATGTACCAAATTGCAAAGAACTTAAAATTTAATAAAATTACATATAAATCCCGCAAACACATAATTCACCAACCAAAAAAAA
>CACSLK010034108.1:5579710-5593967 GCA_902706635.1 Striga hermonthica | reverse complement strand
AGGAGAGTGCAATAATATTATTGTGGTGGACTTTAATATTATTAATATATTAATTGCGGGGTTGCTCCACAGTATTAATATATTAGAAGCCCATATCCTATTCTCCTTAGGGTCCCTACTGTAGCTCTATATATACAGCATTAGGCTCATACAAGAAGAGTACAATCCCATATCATTGGGAATTGCGTCCGCCCCCTCTCTCTCTCTCTCTTCCAAGGAGTTGTTCTATTTCTTGTGCTCCACTGATACAAGATATAGATAGCTGTTTGAGAATACAGTAGAAGATCTTAAGGTATATACGGGATTCCAATCAGATCTATCATACATCCAAACCGAAGACCAAAACCAGCAAGTGACCATACCACGAGGACCAGGACGACGAGACGAAGAGATCGCCGTCGAGATCGCCGCCAGCCGCCGCCGCACGCGCCGTCACGCGCCGCCGGAAGGAAGCAATTGCTGGGACTTACACGAGCGCGTGAGAGCGCGTGAGACCTCCATTTTTCGATCGGTCAACGTCGTTGACTTCGCCGTGACGTCAACTTTCTGGATTGGTCAAGTTTGTTCGATTCCGAGAAGATTTGATTTGCGGTCATCTGTCCGGGCCCGCCAGATCTACATAAATTTTAAGCAGTAAGTTTTCTTCATCAAACCTTTAGATCCGCTGCGCATAGGTTTATGTTGAATGTTTGTCCGTGATTTGTGCATATCGAGATCCTCATGAGTTCCAACAGATGATGCCTATATTTGCTAAATGGCTAAAAGTATAAATCATAAATAGAGAGGACACCAGAATTGCAGACTTAAACTGGGTGCCTAATCACCACAAGCCAACCCCTTCACTTATGCCTATTGCCAGAGATCATTTGATATGGGTGAAAGACATAATGCAAGACAATGGGGCTTAATGGAAAGAATGGCTTATAAGGTAGGTCTTTGATGACGCTGACAGTAATGCAATCCTGAAAATTTTAACATTGAACCCTCAAAGAAGAGACAAACTGTTTTGGGGATTGGAAAAAAGGGCCACTACACAGTTGCAAGCACCTATGCCTATCTCTCTAACCTTAAGCTCCAGAAACTAGATCATCCTGAAATCAGCAATGCAGCAAAAACAAGAAAATCCATTCAATACAGATTTTGGAAACTGAAAATAGCAGGTAAAATTAAACACTTCTTATGGATGCATAACAGGCACTTTACCAGTGGCACTTCATTTGAGAAGGAGAGGACTGGACATTGATACAACATGCTCTTTTCGTGGAGAAGCCGCAGAGACAACAAAACATCTATTTTTCTCATGCAAAAGAGTCAAAAGATGCTGGGAACTAAGTCCTGTTTAGTGGGATGGTTTAACTGGGTATACAGATTCTTTCAGAACATGGTGGTATGAAGTTAGCTCCCTTGATCACTCTGAAGTGGCTGAAGCAAGGATACAACTCACTACCTATATGCTTTGGTGGCTTTGGAAAACAAAGAATCTATAGATTTTTCAAAAGGACATAATACCAAAAAACCTGCTGATAAAGATGTCTCATTCAATCTGGGAACAATTTTCCTCAGTTAAATAGGAGTCTATGATTTTTTGTTGGTAGTCAATTTTATTTCTGTTGGTTAGTTTTATTTTTTTTTTATTTTTTTTTTTGATGTCATCTTGCTAGGCTGAGGGCAGTGGTAGGATGGTGTTATATGTTGTGGTTGTTTCTTTTACTAGATCTTTGCCAGTTAGTGGTAGGATGGTGTTATATGTTGTTGTTGTTTCTTTTACTAGATCTTTGCCAGTTGAGGTTCTAGACCGCTTTAGGCGAGTCTCTCAGTTTTATTTTTCTGGAGGATGAACTTCTTTTGTATTCAAACTTTGTTCGCTTTTGAGTTTTAATAGTAATATCTATCGTTCCGGAAAAAAACAAAGTTGGATTGTTACATTTTTTAATGTTGATATTTTTTCAATTTTTTCGTGTAATCATATATTTTAAATTCATTTATTCTTTTTAAAAAATGTTCATTTGATAAGCTCTCATTAACGAAAATTCTATGCAATGTGCTGTAAAAGTATTTTTTTTTTCTTCTTAAGAAATGTTCATATAGTAAATATAATGTGCTGCAAAATTTATTTTTTTCTTCATAAATTAAAAATACATGAAATTCCGCTACTGGAAGCGGAACTACTGACCGGTCTGTACCAGAGCGAGGCATCTCGAACTGCTATCCCAGTCAGTGTAACTAGTCTGTTTCATGTGATTCTGATGCATCATCTCAACGTCTTCTCCTGACGAGTGGAAGCATCTACATACCGACTCCTCGTGTGTTGGGTCCAGAATCAAAATACTCGACAGCCTCTCTATCAGTAGTCGGTCGGGCAGGTCTACGATCAGTTTAAATCAATAATCTAAACTAATAAATAGTAAACAACCTTTCTAAATTCATATATTTTATTAATTATTTAAAATAATTATAGTTAACTATTTATTAATAATATTTATGCAAACTAATTATAATTAATATTAATAGTTATCACTATTTCCTAAGATACATTATTAAAAATTACAAGTAATTATTTTCCTAAAATGTATTAGAAAATCAATTTAATAATTATTCGTAACCACATAATTAATATAATTCTATTTTTAGATTATATAACTATACAAGCTAATTAATTATATAGTATTTTCAACTTATATTAGACCACTAATTATAATTTTTGAAACTAATAATTATTCAACATACTATTTTATTACATATATTACAACTAATTCGTTTTCTAAAAATACTAAAGTTGCATTATCCTATTAATAATTTAATTACATTTAACTAATACATATATAATATAATATTTTAGTGACATATTTGTTAATAACTACTAAACTAAATTTATATAAATTAACCTAAATTAAAAAAAATCATTCAATTCTATTTTTATATATTTAAACATATTAAATATTTCAATAATTAAAAAAAAAAATGGCCTGCCAGCCGGCGCATAGCGCATGGCTGGACGGCGTTAACGGCCGCCTTGGGAGTGGCCGGCCACCAATAGCGGTCAGTTAGGGTGCAGCCAGCCATCTTAGGGTGCGGCCGACCACCGATGGCAGTCTAACGCCTAAAACCGGCTGCGCCAGCACCGGCCGTGGTCGGCTGCCAGCTCTTACCTCGGCGACCGGCCGTCGAGCAAGAATCTTGAACTTTTAAAAAAATTTATTTACACATTAAAAAAAAATATATTCGGCGAATCATGAAACTTTTGTCTTGGTCGTGGCGAGTATTTTTCATTTTTTCAGAATTTTTTTGGGGGACTACAAGGGGACGACAAGAGAGAGTTTGAGAAAGCGGGTAATTTTTTTTTTTATTTCTGAAATTATGATAGAGATAAAATCGTTCAGCGAGCGCGGTGAATAGCAATTCACGTCCTATATTAACGTTAATGAGACAGTCTTTTACACAGACCCTTGCCCATTCCGACTGACATAGAAATATAAAAATAAAACGAAATGGGCCAATTGTCACCTGAGTATTATACGTCGGAGGTAGTTTTGCCTCATAAATTTCATTACAAGATTTTTTTTTTCAATACATAAAATTAACACTTTGAATTTAAATCATTTTCAACTAACAGTCATTTTAACATTCAGTTTACTACCTCAACTTACTTTTATCTGTATGAACAAAAAATTTATTATTTTGTAAGAAATATTTATATATTTATTAATTTTTTTTTTTAAAATCTTTCGTAAAAGATTTAAATGAAAATTAATCCTTATAAATTACATTCACGCAAAGTATAATCAAATTTGTTATACCACAAATACTTGAACCACTAGACCGCTCCTCTCCGAACCGGGTTGCGTCTCCTTGATCGTCGGTACCTGCAAAACACGCCGGGGGTGGTCCCGGTGCGAATACTCCGACGCTCAAGTCAGTGGTGGTCCAAAGAGAAAACGACAGAGTAACGAGATAATGCGTATGTGTATGTTGTGTAAAATGAATGAACCTGCTCTTTTTATAGGAGAAGCTGAAGACGTCTCATGAGACAAGAAGTCTTTCCACTGTTTATCTCTAAATTGGATCAGATATGTTAAGTCTTTAGAGTCCTCATTACTATCAACTTCTTTGTGACTTGGTCATAAAGCCACTTTCAGGCTCTCTCTTCGATGGAACACTCTGGTCTAGCTGCCTAAGTGCCGAGGTGGTCCCCTTGGTGGTACCCTCAGTGGTACCCTTGGTGGCACCTTCAGTGGCACCCTTGGTGTTACCCCTGGCGGCACCCTTAGTGGTACCCTTTGTGGCACCCTTGGTGGTACTCTCAGTGGTACTCTTGGTGGTACTCTTGGTGGTACTCTTGGTGGCACCCTTGGTGGTACCCTTAGTGGTACCTTTGGTGGTACCCCTGGCGGTACCCTTAGTGGTACCCTTAGTGGTACCCTTGGTGGTACCCCTGGTGGTACCCTTGATGGTACCCTTGGTGGTACCCTTGGCCGAGGTACCCAGCTGCCTAACTACCAAAATGCAAGTTGGTCCCGTCCATACGACAGTGACGACCGGATCAGAACCGGTCCTTCACGAACCGCTACGTCAAAATTTATTTTAGAAGTTCATAAATAGTGAATTCTGAAAATGTACATAGTATAAAGTGTTTTGATTGAATAATCTAAATCACTATTAAAATTAGGAATCATTTTAATTTATAAGAAAACTTTTTTATTTTTTTAGATTGACTTTTGTTGATACTTAAAAATATAAAGGCTTAATATAAAAATTAAGTTGATACGGTCGCGGGGCTGGGACTCGCGGGCGCGAGCGTGGACTCGTGGCGCAAGTCCTGGGCACTGACACTGGGCGCGCAGGCTCGGGCAGGTGCGTGGGTCCAGCCCTGGTCATGGTCCAGGAAGGCTCGGGTGGCTCGGTCGGGTCAGCTCTGTTGGCTCAACTCGGAAGGCTCGTTTTCCAAACTCGGCAAAATGGACCTAATCAACACCAAAAAGATAAGAAAAATACGTCGAACCACAATAACATAATACGAGAACAAAAATATACGAAACATGATAAAATAGATCGGTCGAAACTAAAACGGTAAAAATACTAAACTAAAGCACATAAAACACATGAAAATAAGCAAAATATCACAATAAACACCGCTTTGGGTGCGGTCGACCACCGATGGCACTCGAACGCCTACAACCGGCTGCGCCAGCACTGGCCGTGGTTGGCTGCTAGCCCTTACCTCATCGACCGAACATCCAGCCAGAATCTTTAATTTTTTTTAAAAACATTATTTACACATTGAAATAAAAACATATTGAACGAATCATGAAATTTTTGCTTCGATCGTGGCGAGTATTTTTCATTTTTTTCAAAATATTTTTGGTGACGAAGAGGCGGAGGCAAGAAAGAGTTGAGAAAGAGAGTGATTTTTTTTTTTAAAAAAAATTATGAAATTATGAGAAGGATAAAATCGTCCCGCGAGTACATTGGTCAGTGAATAGCAATTAACTTCCTATATTAACGTTAATGAGACAGTCTTCTACACAGACCCTTGCTCATTCTGACTGACATAAAGGTAGTGTTGGTGAAAATGAAATCCATCCGGGCTCCTTCAACTCGGACGGCCTCCGTACCTGCAAGAACCCAACGCCGGGAGAGGTCCCGACGTCGGGCCTCCGACGCTCAAGTCAATATCACTCCAAAACTCCTAATCCCAAAAGAATAATTATGAATGTGAGAGAGTGAGAGAATGAGATACCTTGGCCCCCTTTTATAGGGGGAGTGTACCTTGTGGCCCAAGTTGGGCTTGGCCCATATCATTATGTAATGTGTCTTAGCCCATATGAGGGGTTATTCTTCAATATATTTCTTATTACATTAAATCCGGTCCAATATAATATCCTGTATCATCTAGTCCCCAACTCTGGTCGAGAAAGCATGACTCGATCCAAGAGTGAAATTCCTCGGTTATTTCTGTTAACTTGCCACTGAGGTTATAGTTTGAATAAATCCTCGACCACCAAGTAGTCACCAAATCTCCAAATGACCATCGGGACCCCCAAATAAACACCAAGTGACCACTAAGGTAAAAAACCGAGAGACCTGCCTCTGAGGTCGAACGACGAAAGACCTACCACTGAGGTTGAAAATCGAATGACCTAACCCTAAGGTCAAGAACCGAATAACCTGCCTCTGAGATCGAACACCAAATGACCACTGAGGTCGAAAACCGAATGACCCGCCACTGGGGTCGAACACCAAAAGTCGAATGACCACTGAGGTCGAAAACCGAGTGACCCGCTACTGGGGTCGAACACTAAAAGTCGAACAACCACTGAGGTCGAAAATAGAATGACCCGCCACTGGGGTTGACCACCAAAAGCTGAACGACCACTGAGGTCAAAAACCGAATGACCGACCACTGAGGTCGAACCTTGATTCCTGGAATAGATTCCTATGCTCCTCATTCTGCGATGTCCACCTTCCTTTGCTATCTCTCGACCTGGTTACTTGGATTTCCATGATACTTTGATAGATTTTCTCGATCTCTCCCCGAAGTCTTGAATTTGAAAATTTCAACTCACGCCTGCTTTTCTCGACCATATTGTTTGAGCTCTCTTCGCTCAAAGATAAAAAACATTTTCTACCACATCATCCTATCATCGCCTCTCAGTTCAAAATTTGAAACTTAACCCTGTTGTTTATCCTTTTGTGAATCGAACGTCCTGGCGCTACACTGAAGTTGAAAAATCGAATTCGACCAAACCAAACCAAATAAAGTCATCTATTTGAATAACCTGACTCCGTCAACTGCTCCTAGTGAACTCCTTCGACCCGTTGTTGAAGTCAAAAAATAAGTTCGATAAACATGAATCAAGTAAGAATCATCGACCTACCGCCGAGGTCCTCAAATAAGCTCCCTGAATTGCTCCAAATGAACTCCATCGACCTGCCACTGAGGTCGAAGAATTAATTGAACATGATCAAATCATGTAAAAACCCTTAACCTGTCACCGACGTTGTCGAATAATCTCCACAAATTGCTCCAAATAAACTCCCTCGAATCTCGACCTGCCACTGAGGTTGAAAAATATATTTGACAAAATCAAAACCAAGTAAAGATCATCAACCTGCCTCCGAGGTCTCTGATAGGCTCCATATGTTCAACGACCCAACATTAAGATCGACCATCCAGCCCGAAGGCCTCACTCATGTTCGGTTTTACTCCCTTGCACGCATGCCCACATTCGAAGAGGTGGTCGATACATGCGACCATCCAGCCTCTCGGCCTTAATCATGATGGATTTTACTCCCTTGAACACATGCCCACCTTCGAAGAGGTGGTCGATACATGCGACCGTCCAGCCTCACGGCCTTAATCATGATGGATTTTTGTCTTCAAACACATGCCCACCCTCGAAGGAGTGGTCGATACATGCGACTACCTAGCCCGGAGGCCTTAGTCATGGTGGATTTTTTTGTCTTCGAACACATTCCCACCCTCAAAGGAGTGGTCGATACATGCGACCACCCAGCTCGGAGCCTTAGTCATGGTGGATTTTTTGTCTTCGGACACATGCCCACCCTCGAAGGTGTGGTCGATACATGCGACCACCCAGCCCGGAGGCCTTAGTCATGGTGGATTTTTGTCTTCGAACACATGCCCACCCTCGAAGCAGTGGTCGATACATGTGACCACCCAGCCCGAAGGCCTTTGTCATGGTGGATTTTTGTCTTGGAACACATGCCCACCCTCGAAGGAGTGTTCGATACATGCAACCACCCAGCCTGGAGGCCTTAGTCATGGTGGATTTTTTTTTCTTTCGAACTGCTCGAGCACTTCGACCTGCCAATGAGGTCAACAAGAAAACACACCAAACACCACAAGATGGAATAGAATTGATCATCTTTTATCAAACAAGATAAAAGAAATCAAACAGATTTTTGACCTCCCTCTCCCGTTTGTGCATGACGACCTGTGCTGTCGTTACTCCCCGCTGTCCACTGTCCACTGCAACGAAGCAGTGTATGTGTATATCCAATCCTCCTGCTCCTGTATCTTTCTCAGCAAGAATTCAACAGTTTCATTAGTCCGATTTGATCCCCCTCATCCAATTTGCAGTCCCGATAGTAATGATAACAAGAGATTAATAAATCAAAGCAATCACATTGTTCCACATGCTTTTATACCACACCTCAATCTATATGCAAACCACTTTATCACGATATGCAATCGCATAAACACCCACTCAAACGTACAGTCGATCAGAATTTCGCAAAACCATGAATGAAACAAACAATTACGATAAATCATATTCTGCAGTCTCAAATGCCCATTAAACGAATGCACCAAATGAAAATTCAAATGAGTTACTCCCAATAATGAGCTCCTTAGTCATGATGACTCGAAACTGGCCAGCCCGATGGCCTTAGTCATTCCAGGCTTTGTTCGAGGCTCTACGTACACCTCATTTTCTGCATGTTGCTAGTCGCTCGAATGATAATTATAAACATATACATATACACTACAACCTCAGCAACATTTTGCCAAATATATTAAAACAATGAACATTCCTCCAAAAAAGAATGCTAATATGCTCAATGTATCACAAAATAATGTCGATCGAACTTGACCGCAACAAGAGTTGAGTAAATTTCATACCTGAAGATCCTCAATAGCATTCCCCATTATCCTACCTCTCCAAAAGAAAATGATTTCTGCCTTTGAAATCGCCACCAGTGCTCGACATCATCCAGGCTCGTCCCTCATTATCACCCTCCTTTGATGGATTCATGCTTGTTCATTTTGTCCTCGACACTCAATAGTTCGTCCGCCATAGCTTGTCAAGACTTGGTTATTTTGTTGTTTCCTCGACAGAAATTCAATGAGATATCATTATCCGTGTTATATTCACATCATTCATTTTGCAATTCTTCACGCTAGAAAAACAAGATATCAAATACAAACATCACCATGCTCGAGCAATGACATGCTTAAAAATTAATGCTTCATCCATTTCAACAAAATTCCAAACTTTCACATGAAAATCCAAATGAGCGGTTCTCAATATATCAAGATATCAAATTATGCAATTTTGATCCGTTTCCATGAGCCCACCGATAAATGCACCAAACACACAATAAGCACAATCACAAGTATCCTCAATTCGAATTCACGACCCTCATTTATTTTCAATCAAATATATCCACAAACTAATCATATGTATCCACGATCAAATCAAATATATCCACGATCAAATCCAATAATCCCTCGATCAAATCAACTATAATCACGAACAAATCAAATGTATCCTCGATCAAATAATATCTACTTGAATAAATCAAATATCGCCACGACCAATCAAATAATTCCATGATTAAATCAAATATCACCCCGAACAATCAAATAATATTTACTCGAATAAATCGAATATCGCCACGACCAATCAAATACTTCAATGAATAAATCAATTATCACCCCGAACAATCAAATAATATCTACTCGAATAAATCAAATATCGCCATGAATAAACCAAATAATATCTCCTCGACCAAATCAAATAATATCCACGAATACTCCAAATAATATCTTCTCGACCAAATCAAATAATATCCACGAATAAATCCAATAAGCTCCACAAATCAATTTAAAAATCCTCCGGTCGCAAAATTTAAATTAGTGACATACCTCCGTAATGAGAATACTATATCAAATTACCTCACCGTCCATGTCTTATCGTCCCGTAATAGCCTTGGGTATATAAACCGGGGTTGTGGGACCAAGCTGGGCCGGTTTGGACTGCTTCTGCACCCTATGGACTGGTCTGGGCTCGAGCTAGGCCACCTGGGCTCGAGCTGGTAGCATTCTACGTTGCTGGAGGGGTTTAAATGTCAACTGGGCCACATTAAGGGTGCTGGGCTGCGGCTAAATGCCTTTGGGCCAAGGAAAATCCGCTATTGGGCCGGGAAGAGGGTGGCATGGGAGCTGGGTTGCTCGCGGGCCCATTGCGGGTTAGGATCGGGCCAGCGCGGGCTGAAAACAGTGAAGGACGCGTGTTGCAAGCTGGGCTGGACGCGAGTGGTGGCTGAGCTGAACGCGCGGGCCACTAGCGGGCTGGGCGCGGGCCTGAACTGTGAGAGGAGCGGGCCGCGCAGGCCGGGCGTGGCCCGCGCGCTGGAAGAGCTGCGAAATGGGCCTACTCCACAGGCTTCTCCACTGGGCCGCGCTATTGCTTCCTTCGCGGGCCGCGGAGTAGGAGAACTTGGGCCTCTCTGCTGACGGGCTTCCTTCTTGCCGGATCGCGCATACCGGGCCTGGGCTATCATGCTCGAGCTTTCTCCTCCTTCCTGCTCTATCCACGGTTCGCTCCAGCGAGAAAAAACCAGAAAAAGGATGCCGGAGAACATCATCGTCTCCGGCGAACGCAACCGTCTAATGGTCCACCACAACAAGTAGATTTTGATGGTGCCATTGGTTCGAAGTGAATCACCGAAAATCGTCGGGAAATCGGGGAAGAAGACCGAAGGTTGACCAATTTCTCCTAGATCCAAAAACCTTTGACCGTAAAATTGACGGCCTTCCCGGAGGAAGTTTCACATGAAATTATTAGGGGTGGACGAGCGCGAGAAGAGCTTCCCGATGACATAAGAATTTTTCCGATAGGATGATTTTGACCGGCGGCCGACGGCGGCGGTGGTGGAGGAGGTGCTGTCCTAGAAACTCGGCTCGTTGAGGTGATTCCAGTGGTGCTCCCGGGTTTTCCATTGCCTTCACAGTTCATCCAAAAAATGCATTTGAAGGTCGGATGTTGACCAAAATTTCTTAGATCCGGAAAGTTTGACCGGCAAAATCGAAGGCCTTGCCAAATGAATTTTCGAATGATGTTTTAAGGGTAGATTCACGTCGATGAGATCTACCCGTTGACGTACACTTTTTGTACGATCCGAGCACTTTGGCCGGCTGAGTCGAAGGAGGATTTTCATAATTTTTCGATCGGAACTCCGTTTGGCTTTTCGAATGGGTCCCACAGACGGCGCCAATGTTGGTGAAAATGAATTCCACCCGGGCTCCTTCAACTCGGACGGCCTCCGTACCTGCAAGAACCCAATGCCGGGAGGGGTCCCGACGTCGGGCCTCCAACGGTCAAGTCAATATCACTCCAAAACTCATAATCCCAAGAGAATAATTATGAATGTAGAGAGCCAGAGAAAGTTCATACTTTCTATAACGTCTGAAACTATAACGAGTTCAAAACCGTTATAAAAACTGTTTTTTCTACTAGTGCCCATTTTATAGGGGGAGTATACCTTGTGGCCCAAGTTGGGCTTTGCCCATATCATTATGTAATGTGTCTTAACCCATATGTGGGGTTATTCTTTAATATATTCCTTATTATTCATTAAATCCGGTCCAATATAATATCCTATATCAGGTAGTGTTTGGTCCGGGGGAAACGGAGGGAAGAAGGGAAGTGAAGGAAATTTTTATTTTTTCTTTGTTTGGTTCAATTTTTTGTAGGGGGAGGGGTTGTGATTTTTCCATCCCTCCTCCAAGGGAAAATACTCTCCCCTCCAAAAGTGGAGGAATTTGGAAGGGATGGAAAATTTTTAAAAACAAATTACTCTTTTGATCTTAATGTGAATTATTTAATTTTTTTATCCTTATATCATTAAGAGTATAACTGTCATTTTTACAATATTTTCTTTTCCTATATTTTCTAACAAACAAGATTTACCATTGTCCCCCCATTCACCTCCTACAAAATCCCTCCAAACAAGGTAAAGTTATTTTACATCACTTCACCTCTCCTCACATCCTTTCCATTAAAATCCCTCCCCTCTATTTTTCTTACTTGAACCAAACATAGCCAAAGTCATTCTCTCTTTCTTGAAAACAAGGTAAAGTTATTTTACATCACTTCACCTCTCCTCACATCCTTTTCATTAAAATCCCTCCCCTCTATTTTTCTTACTTGAACCAAACATAGCCAAAGTCATTCTCTCTTTCTTGATCTTCAAATTCCTATAAGATAAAACGAAATGGGCCAATTGTTTAATATAAAAATTAAGTTCATACATATAGAAGATATATACGTTATTTGTTTTGATTTAATACACTTAATTGTGTGTATATAAAGTCATGGCTAGTCGGTGCAACTCATTATTAGTCCAACAGCCAACCTTCTCGGAGACATTTATTTGTATGCGAACAAATTTTGACGCTTAGATCCGTTTTTCCTCCAAATCTTTTGTCGTCTTCATTTCAATTTCAAATATATATATATATGTTTTATTTGTGCTGTCTTGACTCTCGTGAAGAAGAATTTAAGTATGTTTGTTACAAGTTTTTTGCAGTTTGCCAACCAAAATAAATATAGGTGTGGGCTGACAGGTGACAACATCTAACTTTCTGCTATACATATGGCCTTTGAAAATATAATAAAACTATATACTCAAACAAATTATATAATCTAAAAAAAATAAAAATCCTCCATATATATAATTCTCGAATGCTCTGAGCCTACGTGAGTGTTTCTGGTGCTTCGTAATCCTATTTGACGAAGATTTATGCTTCGTAATTAGGTTTGGACAAAAAAAAATTGATATATTAATAATTAATAATCTAGGTTCAGACATTCCATAAATATTATTTAGCTAACTTAGTTATTTTAATATCACTTCTACTAATATAACTCTTTAATTCTTTGTAATTTTACATAGTGAGGCACTAATTAAGTGACTAATATATCTCTGACTTTTGATTTGTTTCCTTCAATTAGCTATTGAATTGTACATGTATTTTAAAAGTTGATAATTTTCTTATCGGTTTTACATATATAATATATCAAATTAATCATATTTTGGTGATCTTTGATTTGACATCTATATTATACATAGGAAATAAATAAATTATATTTATCGTTATAATGGTAAAAATAATAATATTTATTAAATTCATTAGAAAAATAAAATTATTTCTCAATTGATATATTTATGTTTAATGTAGTTATATGTTGTACATTAAAAATTATTATAATATAACACAGGTAAGTCGCACAAATAAAAAATGTCATACTAAATATATAATAATATATATTTTTATAAAAGGTATTTAGGGCTTGATTGTTTACAAATTATTTTACTCACTTTTATTTCAACTCAAAATTTCAACTTTAATTCAACTCCACTATATTTAATATTATTCATGTAATTAAATAATACAAACCAATCATTTTTATACATCACATCAAATTTAATCCACTATTCATCCACTCACATAATTTTAATTACCTATCATTTCCAATCATTTCCAATCATTTATCTCTTACTTTTACATCAAATCAATTTTAATAATTTAATTTTAAATATTATTTTAATACATTCTTAAATTCAATTAACAACCAACCATACACCTTTTTCAAAATTAACTATGGTTAATCAAAATAACTCATTTGAACAAATTATTCCATAAACAATTAAACCCTGAATTTTCAACTACTTTTTTTCATTAATTTTAAATTTTAAGAAAAAAATTAGCAAGCACCCGTATAATACACGGCGGTGTACTAGTACATACTATAAGTTATCTAATACATGCACGTGGCGACTAAGGAACTTTTAGGCATAAATACGTGTGCACTCTTGCTTACCTAATGATATGTAATAAAGAAAATACATTAGCTAATGATATGTATTAGCCGTGTAATACACGGGCGGTATACTAGTACATATTATAAATTATCTAATACATGCACGTGGCGACTAAGAAACTTTTAGGCATAAATACGTATGCACTCTTGCTTACCTAATGATATGATATGTAATAAAGAAAATACATTAGTTCACTTATATACCACGTAATATGTTTATAATTATTGTTATTTCTAATGCCCGGTGGGTAAAACTGATACAACAGCTTTCAACTTCAATGGGGCATTTGGTGCCTAATTTGAAATTCTTGACCCCAAGAATCTTAAAAGAACATTATTTCTTGCAAAGTGAATTGTATCTATTCACACTTAAAATGCAAACCTGTTTTGCTCGTTAATTTGCAATAGTCGAACTATATTTGTTATCCCCCACTATGTACATTCTTGCAGAAAATATTTAAAACTGGTCCCATAATTAAAGGGGGTATTATTTTTGGTCTTCATGGAATAGTCAAAATAAAATTAGGCTTAACAACTTTTAAAATTAATTCAAAATAGGAATTTTTTGACGGATTTATGATTTCCGGACTTTGAAAGTCACGAGCTAGCCTTTTTTTTTTTTTTTTTTT
>CACSLK010034108.1:5558594-5579702 GCA_902706635.1 Striga hermonthica | reverse complement strand
ACACTAACGACAGTCATGCAACGCAGTTGTGTACGCTTATAAAATGGGGCAAACACAAAATTTCCCCCGACAACTAAAATCCCCAATTCCTGAGCTTTAAAACCTTAATTTCGGATGGGATTCCTCTGTAAGAATTCACACTTGAAGTTGCCTTTTGTTTTATTTCGGATTTGTAAATTACAATAAACTTGGAAATTTGGCTTTTTGATGTTTGTATTTTGACATATTTTGTTCTATTGCTTTCTGTTTGTGGGCCACTTCTTCAAAAAATATTTCTCCTTTTTATACGTTTGTTGTTTTGGGGTTTATAAAATGTTTATATGCATGGGGTATTTGTTTATATATAACCCCCCTTTTTTTTTCTTAAAACTTACAGATCCTTCGTCTGGTTCTTTCTCATTGGTTGCGTATTGGAATGGAAAATATTTCCATGTCCCAACAACAAAATATGAAAAAGGTAAGATTGTTATAGTTGATTAAGTCACTCTACAAAAATAGTGATTGTTGACTACCATTAACGGGTGCCAAAGTGAAGGGGTCATGGGATGATATGAGGTAGTACATGCATGACGCTAGCGAGTTTATGTTTTTGCGAAGTGATAGGGACCTCACTAAAGTTGTACACGATGTTGTTAGTATTAGTGTATATACTTAAAACTTAGCTTTAATAAAAACTATCTTGGAAGTTGACAAGTTGCTAAAAGTATGACACATCGAGCCCATACACTTCTCGGAATGGCTTTCCAATGCAGTCATGGTGAAGAAGAGTGAAGAAAAATAGCGGACGAGTATCGATTTCAGAGACCCCAATAAAGCATGCCAGAAGGATCACTACGCGCTACAAAGGGTAGACCTATTAGTGGACTGAATAGCAAGATGTGAGCTCTTTAGTATGATGGATGCTTGGTATCTATCCTTAGAATGACGGATGCTTCGCAAGGATATCGCCAAATATCGCTAACAGTAGAAGATCGAAACAGAGTCAACTGTGTGACGTCAAAAGAAACATATTGTTACATAATGATTCCTTTTGGGCTCACGAATGCATGAGCGACCTACAAGAGGCTGGTGGATCGGATGTTTCTGGACTAGGTTTGACAACACATGGAGCTCTACGTGGACGAGATGCTCGTGAAGAGCAGGAGAGCTGAGAACCACGCCATAGATTTGAGATAGAAAATTGAGACATTGTGGAGTTACGGCATGAAGCTCAATCCAACGAAGTGTAAGTTTTGGGTCAGGTCAGGAAAGTCATGAGCTATATAGTCACAGAGAAGGGGATTGAGCTCAATCCAGAAAAAGTCAAAGCAATGCTTGAATTGCAAGTATCTAAGAAACTCAGAGAAGTCCAAGTCCTTACATGACGTCATGTCGGGCTGAGCAGGTTCATTGCCCAGACCGCGGAGAAGAGTTTTAAATTATTTCGAGCACTAAGTAAGGGATCAAGATTTGAGAGGACGCCATAAGCTCAACAGGCCTTTATTCATTTTAAAGAATTTTTTGTCCCTATGCACCAAACCAGAACTGTAACACCCCAAACTCATGTCATTCATTTTATGCTTAAGTATTATTTTTCATGGATATTATTTATGTTTAATTTAATGATTTATAAAGTTATTTTTATTGTAAGCTCGATTTTATGTGATAATTAAGTGAGTGTCCACACTCATTTATTTATCAAGTCAATGATCAAAAAGGGGAATTATTTAAATGTCCTCATCTATTTAATTTTCCTAAAGTATAAATACAATAATAATGATATAATTATTATTTATGAAATGGCTTAATTTAATTAAGATGATTTTTTAATTAATGAAGATAATAATTATTAAGATGATAAACTGAGCTCAAAATAACAGTCCAATTTTCCTAAGCCAGATGAAAGTTCAAGACCCTACGATATTTTATTCTTCATCCAAGCAATAAGAATTCTTGTTACATACGGTATCAAATCCCAACATTACAAAAACTCTCCCCTCTATCTCTCATCTCTCTTGGCACTCTCTCTCTTTATATCTCTCACGCCCGAACTCTCTCTCTTCTCTCCCTCTCTCGCTTTTCATCGTCATCTTCATCGTCAATCACCGTCACCACCATTGATCATCGTCCCATCATCTTCATTACCGATCATTGTCACCATTATCAAGCAGCACCACCGTGAGTCTCAACCTTTCACCACCTCCGAGCGATCAACCACCATCATCGAACCACCATCTCTGCCGCGCAGGCCATCCTCCACCGTGAAGCAGCACCTTCATCCACGTGCAGCACCGTCGAGCGCACAGCCGAGCCCTCCTCCTTCCAATGGCAGTGAACCACGAAGCTCCGCCGAGCAGACCCCAGCCCTTCTCCACCGTGAACGAGCAGCAAGCCTAAGCCACGAGCAGCCCCTTCACGTTCGGCCAAGTTCAACCGAGCCCTTTCGAACCGATAGCGTTGTTCCTTTTATTCGAGCGGTAAAACCCTAAGCCTTAACCTTCTCGGACTGTTATTTTGAATTCGATTAGTTATGAATGAATTATCAATGTGTTCAAAGTAGATAATTGAACCTCTTACGCTTGCTTAAGTCGAGTTTTTCTTGAGTTAATGTTGGATTGGAATTGGTCGGAGCCTTGCCGGGCTTCCGAAAGAATTGATTGAGTTGTGAATTTATGTGTTTTAATTGTGTCTTATTATGTGATGAACGTGCCTAGAACCATGCTTTAAGTTGCTTTTGACATGTTAAGAAGTTCGGAAAGATATTGGTATGATCGTATGTGAACGTATTGTTTAATTGCTGTCTGTTCGGAAGAAGTTTAGGCCCCAGAGATTTCGTTTTCGGTTTTCGAGTTCTTCATATGATATGTAGTTCGTTCGGTTGTGTTTACGCGAGCTTTGGAATAGTGTAATTTCGACTTAAAACGTATAAGTTATGATTTTTACAAAATTATTGCGCGAGCAGTTTTTCTTAAATTCGGCTGCAGTTAGGTTTGGATGTTTTGTGTGTTTATGATATAATAATGTGCTCAAATGAACCTGAAGTCTTCATTGAAATTGTAGTTCTATGTGTTATCTTTCATGTGGTTCTGGAATCAAGCAAAAATATGGTCCGAGTAGTGAATGATGCCTGTATTCGTAAACCGCGCAAGGATTTATTTTAATTTCTGGCCAGCATTTGAGCCTTGAATGTTTGTTGGTTTCGGACCATGTATATAACCTTATTTGCTTTTGAGTGCTAAATAAAAGTTGTAGTACCATGTCTTAGGAGCAATATGAAAGTTGAATCATATTAATGCGACTTGTATGTTGAAAGATATGCTCGTTTTAAAAATGCAGCACGTGTTAAGTTTTGTCAAAGGACTAAGTGTAATTGTTTAAGTGAGTCTTATGTTTATTAAGCATGCTTATGTGACATGTATGAGCTGTAAAGCATTGAGTGAGATCATGATGAACCTTAGATGATTAGAATAGTATCCTTAAGCAAGCAAGCTAAGAGTTCAATTGTCCAAATGTTTTAAAGTAAGAATGTTTTCATAAGAATGCAAGCAAGGAGAAGCCAAGCGAGCAAAGTTTTTCTAAAGCTTATGTATGATTATAAGTATAAATATAAGTATAAGGATAAGAATAAGTTCCATGTTAAGACACTAAGACATGACCCCAATGAATGTAGTTTTACGAGGAGTCGAGCCCTCGAGTTTCTTTCAAAGTCAAGTTCAAGTCTAAGCCGAGCATTCTACTGAAAAGGTGGGGGAAGTTCTACGTTATTTATCCTTTTCGATTATGTATGTTTTGAATGAAGTTAAGTAGCTTGCATAGTACCCATATTTACACAATGTTCCAACATTCGAGCAAGTCGTTTGTTGCAGTACTAAGGTTCACGGACTATAACTCTAGAGGGTGGCTAAGTGCTAGGGTTAGAGGGTTTAAGTGATTATGTGTAACCTTCGTTGGTGCACTCTTCGAACGGTTGTCCCCGTTGATAAGACTGTACGGAACCTAATGAAAGGTTGTCTTCCTTCAACCTAATGATAGGTACTCTCATCAAGCCTAATTGGCCGTGCCATCTGCGAGAGGCATTGTTCTCCCACCACCATAAAGTGGTATAAGGAGTTTGATGAGTGGTGGGAGTGTGACAAGAATGTAATCACCTGCATGCAAAGGCTCTAGTGTTTAGTTGTCTAATAGTGTTGTAGAAGCAAGAAAGTCTTTCGACTTGTGGGTCACCACTCGTCGGGAGCTCATTACTATGTGGAGTATACGAAAATGATTTCATGCTTTATAGTTGATTAGGATGATAACGTAGAGGGATCTCTCACGGAGTAAGTGGAAATGCTCACCCCATTTGTTTTCCACACCCAGGTTTTGGCGAGCTGGCAAAGGAGCGATGGCGAGGGTAGTCATAGGTTTAAATGTTTATGATACTTATGTTTTAAAAAGCTTCTGCTATGCAAAGTTTATTTTATGAAATAAGTCATGGTTCATGCAAGTCAAGTTAAAGTGTAAGTTCTCAAGGCAACGCCATGAAATGTTCTATGTTCATGTATGGAATGTTTAGTTCATGAAAAGGTTCACGTATGCAATGTTTTTTTTTTAAAGTGAGTAGAACCCTGAGTTCAAGTAAAGTTTGCAAATGTTTTATAAAAACAAAAAAATTTATTCTAGAAATTCAGTGTACGAAAAGCGGGGTGTTACAGTTTGGTATCAGAGCCCAAGTTTTGTGGTTCTGTAGACTCGCAAAATATTTTTAAAATGTTTTCAAAGAAATTGACCACTCGCCACCGTCGCACCATGCCAACTCCGAGGTAAGTTATTTTGAGCTAAAGTTATTATTACACGCATAATAGAATAACATGAGTTGGTGCTTAAGATTCTACCCATGAATGGATTCGAACTCTAGAAATGATCAAACATAGTGAGTTTAGAAGCAAATGATTAACTCTAGTATCTTCCAGAAATGGCAAGACGAAATCAAAATGTGGTGCCACCGGCCACCGGCATGGATCAGGCTAAGATGATGGGACATTTCCGAAAGATGGATCCGCCAATCTTCACTGGAAAAGAAGGACCGGCACATGTAGATGAGTGGTTCATGACATATCTTTGAGGTGTTGGGCTGCACAAATGAGAAGAAGATAACGTGCGGTCAATACCAGCTGAAAGAGGGCGCTAAGAGGTGGTGGACCACCTATTGGAGGACGAAGCCGGTAGACGAGCGCACGAATTTGACCTGGGAGAGATTTAAGGAGATCATGGCGAAAAAGTACTATCCCAACACTATCGCGAGCAGCTGGAGAGCGAGTTCTGGAACTTAACTCAAGGGAGCCTAACTGTGGATGAGTATGAGAGGGAATTCACTAGGCTAAGCTTATTTCGTGGAGCACTTAGTGGATACGGATGATAAAAGGGCAAAGAAGTTTAGAAGGGGTTTAAAACCTACCATCCGACACCTAGTGGCGAGCCATGAAGATCTTCCCTGTGCAGAAACTGTGGGTAGGGCGCTACAAATTGAGGCAAGTATCAAGCTAGAAAAGAAAGCTACTTTGGCCATAGAGGCTCAAGCTTCGGGTAGCAACAAGAAGAGGAAATTCGAACACCCGAAGAAGAAGGAAGAAGGTGGCCAAGCTCTCCAACCCCGACCACTGCAGCAAGTTCCCGCCGTGGATAGGCAGGAATGCAACAATTGTGGCAAGAGGCATCGGGGCGAGTGCCTATTGGGGCAGAACATATGTTTTCGTTGCAAGAAGCCTGGACACTTGAGGGTAAATTGTCCGGGAATCGGTCAACCGCTACCACCACCACAGCAGAACTTGCCTCCGGCCAGACAAGGGAGGCTTGGAGAAAGAGCTCCAGCGAGGGTCTACACCTTGGCTCATTATGAGGAAGAAATGAAGAGGGAGCTGAAATAATTGTCTTCTTCTATTTGAATTGTTTGATTTCTAGATTGGATTTTTTTTTAAACTATTACTTTGTTTTCGCATGGGATATTGTTTCGCCTTGTGTTTCGCATGGATTGGATTTTGGAAATTTCGGATAATTTTTATTTTTATGGATATGATCATTGTCTATATGTTCTTCGTAAGCATGCATGTGATGTTGTATTGATGATTAGATGACGATCATCCGAGCCACGCAAACCGTTCTAGGACCAGGTTGTCGCACGTCCCGAAAGATCCGTAAGTTCCGACAGTACGGCTATGACTCCCAGAAAACCGTTGGAGCGAACGTCCAAGAAATATTCGAGTTATAGGAAGGTGCAAGAAAAATGGGAAATGATAGGAAGATCAAGAAAGATGCACTGTCCCATTGGGATGGCTGCAAGAAGCTACTCACCGTGTTGCCACTGGAGTGGAAGAATGATGTCAATAGACTCTAAATAGAGCTATTGATTGAAGGTATGGGAGATGGAAATCGAAAGAAGGAGGATGTGGTCAGATTTTACGACTTAGTTCTGGAAGTAGGTAACTTGTGGGAAGAAAGGGAAATCCCACTGGAGACCGGATTGGAGACCACTGAAGAAGACCCAGCTGAAGAGGAGCCAGATGAGAAGGAGCTTGGCTCGAATGGAAGTGTTGGCAGTAGTTAGAAGGCTAAGCTGTTTATATGATGATGAACTCTAGGAATAAGAACTTTTTCCGGGGACGGAAAATTTTTAAGAAGGGCAGATTGTAACACCCCAAACTCATGTCATTCATTTTATGCTTAAGTATTATTTTTCATGGATATTATTTATGTTTAATTTAATGATTTATACAGTTATTTTTATTGTAAGCTCGATTTTATGTGATAATTAAGTGAGTATCCACACTCATTTATTTATCAAGTCAATGATCAAAAAGGGGAATTATTTAGATGTCCTCATCTATTTAATTTTCCTAAAGTATAAATGCAATAATAATAATATAATTATTATTTCATAAATGTCTTAATTTAATTAAGATGATTATTTAATTAATGAAGATAATAATTATTACGATGATAAACTGAGCTCAAAATAACAGTCCAATTTTCCTAAGCCAGATGAAAGTTCAAGACCCTACGATATTTTATTCTTCATCCAAGCAACAAGAATTCTTGTTACATACGGTATCAAATCCCAACATTACAAAAACTCTCCCCTCTATCTCTCTCTTCTCTCCCTCTCTCGCTTTTCATCGTCATCTTCATCGTCAATCACCGTCACCACCATTGGTCATCGTCCCATCATCTTCATTACCGATCATTGTCACCATTATCAAGCAGCACCACCGTGAGTCTTAACCTTTCACCACCTCCGAGCGATCAACCACCATCATCGAACCACCATCTCCGCCGCGCAGGCCATCCTCCACCGTGAAGCAGCACCTTCATCCACGTGCAGCACCGTCGAGCGCACAGCCGAGCCCTCCTCCTTCCATTAGCAGCGAACCACGAAGCTCCGCCGAGCATACCCCAGCCCTTCTCCACCGTGAATGAGCAACAAGCCTAAGCCACGAGCAGCCCCTTCACGTTCGGCCAAGTTCAACCGAGCCCTTTCGAACCGATAGCGTTGTTCCTTTTATTCGAGCGGTAAAACCCTAAGCCTTAACCTTCTCGGACTGTTATTTTGAATTCGATTAATTATGAATGAATTATCAATGTGTTCAAAGTAGATAATTGAACCTCTTACGCTTGCTTAAGTCGAGTTTTTGTTGAGTTAATGTTGGATTAGAATTGGTCGGAGCCTTGCCGGGCTTCCGAAAGAATTGATTGAGTTGTGAATTTATGTGTTTTAATTGTTTCTTATTATGTGATGAACGTGCCTAGAACCCATGCTTTAAGTTGCTTTTGACATGTTAAGAAGTTCGGAAAGATATTGGTATGATCGTATGTGAACGTGTTGTTTAATTGCTGTCTGTTCGGAAGAAGTTTAGGCCCCAGAGATTTCGTTTTCGGTTTTCGAGTTCTTCATATGATATGTAGTTCGTTCAGTTTTGTTTACGTGAGCTTTGGAATAGGCAATTTCGACTTAAAACGAATAAGTTATGATTTTTACAAAATTGTTGCATGAGCAGTTTTTCTTAAATCTGGCTGCAGTTAGGTTTGGATGTTTTGTGTGTTTATGATATAATAATGTGCTCAAATGAACCTGAAGTCTTCATTGAAATTGTAGTTCTATGTGTTATCTTTCATGTGGTTCTGGAATCAAGCAAAAATATGGTCCGAGTAGTGAATGATGCCTGTATTCGTAAAACTGCGCATGGATTTATTTTAATTTCTGGACACCATTTGAGCCTTGAATGTTTGTTGGTTTCGGACCATGTATATGACCTTATTTGCTTTTGAGTGCTAAATAAAAGTTGTAGTACCGTGTCTTAGGAGCAATATGAGACTTGAATCATGTTAATGCGACTTGTATGTTGAAAGATATGCTCGTTTTAAAAATGCAACACGTGTTAAGTTTTGTCAAAGGACTAAGTGTAATTGTTTAAGTGAGTATGTTTATTAAGCATGCTTATGTGACATGTATGAGCTGTAAAGCATTGAGTGAGATCATGATGAATCTTAGATGATTAGAATAGTATCCTTAAGCAAGCAAGCTAAGAGTTCAATTGTCCAAATGCTTTAAAGTAAGAATGTTTTCATAAGAATGCAAGCAAGGAGAAGCCAAGCGAGCAAAGTTTTTCTAAAGCTTATGTATGATTATAAGTATAAGTATAAGTATAAGGATAAGAATAAGTTCCATGTTAAGACACTAAGACATGACCCCAATGACTGTTTTTTTACGAGGAGTCGAGCCCTCGAGTTTCTTTCAAAGTCAAGTTCATGTCTAAGCCGAGCATTCTACTGAAAAGGTGGGGGAAGTTCTACGTTATTTATCCTTTTCGACTATGTTTGTTTTGAATGAAGTTAAGTAGCTTGCATAGTACCCATGTTTACACAATGTTCTAACATTCGAGCAAGTCGTTTGTTGCAGTACCAAGGTTCACGGACTATAACTCTAGAGGGTGGCTAAGTGCTAGGGTTAGAGGGTGTAAGTGATTATGTGTAACCTTCGTTGGTGCACTCTTCGAACGGTTGTTCCCGTCGATAAGACTGTACGGAACCTCATGAAAGGTTGTCTTTCTAATGATAGGTACTCTTATCAAGCCTAATTGGCAGTGCCATCTGCGAGAGGCATTGTTCTCCCACCACCATAAAGTGGTATAAGGAGTTTGATGAGTGGTGGGAGTGTGACAAGAATAAAATCACCTGCATGCAAAAGCTCTAGTGTTTAGTTGTCTAATAGTGTTGTAGAAGCAAGAAAGTCTTTCGACTTGTGGGTCACCACTCGTCGGGAGCTCATGACTATGTGGAGTATACGAAAACGATTTCATGCTTTATAGTTGATTAGGATGATAACGTAGAGGGATCTCTCACGGAGTAAGTGGAAATGCTCACCCCATTTGTTTTCCACACCCATGTTTTGGCGAGCTGGCAAAGGAGCGATGGCGAGGGTGGTCAAAGGTTTAAATGTTTATGATACTTATGTTTTAAAAAGCTTCCGCTATGCAAAGTTTATTTTATGAAATAAGTCATGGTTCATGCAAGTCAAGTTAAAGTGTAAGTTCTCAAGGCAATGCCATGAAATGTTCTATGTTCATGTATGGAATGTTTATGTTCATGAAAAGGTTCACGTATGCAATGGTTTTTTTAAAGTGAGTAGCACCCTGAGTTCAAGTAAAGTTTGCAAATGTTTTATAAAAACAAAAAATTTATTCTAGAAATCCAGTGTACGAAAAGCGAGGTGTTACAAGAACCCGAAGACGAGTTGGCGCTATACTTATCGATAGAATAGGTGGCTACTATTATGCTAGTTGCGTATTGCAAGGCGTAGAGTAGAGGTACACTGAGGTCGAGAAGGTCTCCCTGGCACTACTATCGACGATAAGAAAATTACGGTTTTACTTTCTGGCACACAAGGTTATAGTCCGAACCAACTGCGCACTGAAGGACACCCTAGGCCGCACTTATGGGCTTAGGGAGGATGGTAAAGTGGGCGGTGGAGCTCGGAGAGTACAACATTGAATTTGAAGTCAAGAGAGCAATACAAACTCAAGCCCTATCTACTTTCATACAAGAATGTACAGTGGCGAAAGAGGTTGGCCAGTGACTGGTCTATGTTAACAACTTCCGGCTGTCGGAGGGGCGTGAGCAGGGGTGTCAATTGTAACATAAGAGCACAACCATCTCGATTTCTCCACAAAGATATCATTCAGATCCTCGAATAATGAAGCAGCGGTGAAGCACTACTAAAAGGAATTCAACTCGACACTAAGGATGGAGCCCAGCGAGTCTTTCCATTTCGATTCCCAGCTGGTGGTCGAGCAAGTAAATAGAGTGTATGAAGCCAAAGAAGATAGGATGCAGAAGTATGTGACCGAGGTGCAATCGTTACTCAAAGGTTTCCCTATTTGGGAGAAAGTGCAGATACCTAGAGAGAAAAAGAGCCGAGCATACCTATTATCCATGATCGCAACATCGTTAGTTGAATGCGGGTCCAAAATGGTCACATTGATGGAGGTGAATGCAAGTACCTTGGACCAGGTAATGGAGCTCACAGAACAAGGAGATTAGAGGTTGCAGCTAGTAGAGTGGCTACGAAACCCAGTAACTGATAGAGACCCACGAAGAGACCAAGTTGCAAGAAGAGCCATGAGGTTCTTCCTGCTGAATGACCAGTTAGAGAAGAGATCGTTTGTAAGCCCACAGATGCAATGTGTGTCGGACCATGAAGGAGAGTACATCCTCGGGGATGCCCATGAAAGATGGTGTGAAAATCACATAAAGATGAGAGCGTTGGTAGAAATAGTACTTTGAGCGGGCTATTTCTGGCCCAAGATGAGAACTATGACTTGATACCTCGTTAAAAAGTGTTTGTAGTGCCAACAATACTGTAACACCCCGTTTGAATAAGGATTATTTGAGATTATTATTTATTGTCTTTATTATTATTATTATTATTATTATTATTATTATTATTATTATTATTATTATTATTATTATTATTATTATTGAAGTTTGATACTCGTACACCAAATATCCAGAGTTTCACGAAAATTGAACAAACAGACAGTAAAGAAGTTTCAAACAATTGCGGAATTAGTTTTCACAAAAAAAATTGAACCTTCAGGAGAGCGTTCCACTCTCCCTTCAGATTTCTTTCATTAATGTGAATAATTCAAACACTATTCAAGGGTTTACAGTATAGACTCCCTCTACACTCTACTTGAATAGAGATCCACACAACTACTTATCTGACCACAACTCCCTTGTGGATTTCTTAGTTTGAATCCCTCAAACTAAACAGAATGAACCTCCAAACACTCTGTTACAAACTCTCAGAATAAGGTATATAAAAAATCTCACTTCGATCAACTAAACAAGGTATACTCTCACAAAAGAAAATGAATAACCGAAGTGATAAAAGTCGTCCTCCACATGCGTGTAGTTCTCCTTTTATCCTCGAACTTCAATTGGTAAGTCTCTCCTTTTCTTTGCGTCCAAGTAAAATATAAACAAGGAAGGTCTTTAATTTAGGAATCCCGCGATCTCTCTCTTTCTTTCGTTTAAGGAAGTTGAATCCCGCACTTGATCTTCATGACCTGCCAAAATAAACCACACTTTATTAGCCAATTAATCTTTAATACAAAAGGGTTTTTTTATCCAACTAAAAACAAACTTCCCTTAATTACACTCGCGATTTTCTGACTGCTGTGAATCCGGAAAGTTCATCATTTACTACCAATCTTCAGAACTTACAATCTCCCCCTTTGGCAGATAAATCGAAAACCATTTTCCATGAACCTGCAAAAAGACTAATACATATTCTGCAATATACACACTTTCCCAAGAATACTAATCTCACACAGTGTTGTTCTTAGGAACAACTTCAAATACCTGAATAATAGCACATTAGTTCATAGAATATCCTACAAAATGTTCATCATACGCAAGATAATAAGGCATAAAGAAAAGGAGTTCAAACAGCCACACGAAAAGTTTTTAACAAAACATAAAGGAATATCCTGCTGAAGGATGACTATGCAAATTCTTCTTCATCAGATTCGTTCCCTGAACCTTCGTCAGTTCCCTCTTCAGACTCTTCTTCGTCATCTTCCTCTTCCTCATCCTCAGCATCAGAACCAGCTACTTCATCTTCTTCTTCGTCCGAACCTTCATCTTCTTCCACAGCCTTTTCCTTTCCCTTGGCCTTAGTAGCAGCAACAACCTTCTCTTTTCCTTTTGCGATTTCCGCAGCAGTAGCCTTGAGCTTCTACCCCTTGGTAGCAGCAGTAGCCTTGGGCTTCTCTCCCTTAGCAAGTACCTTCTTCTTTCTATCTAGCAGTGACAGTGTCCTTCTCTTTCATCTTCTCCCCCTTTTTCGATTTAGATACCAAATGGGCCTATGACTTCAATGCACCTAGCACCTCCTTATAGTGCCTTCGTTGATCAGCGAGTTTCTTTTCAAGTCCAGAGAGGACAACCACTTGTTGGTTCAAGAATCCACTCAGGTGAAAGGAACATCAGAAGCTTTGACAAACAATGGGCGTGGAGGTGCTGAATTAACACCAGCAAGGGCAAGTGGTTTGAGCGTAGGGGAGTAATTATCACCCACACGAGGATCCATTTTGACACCCAGCCTTGAAAAGAATAGCACAAATGGTAGACAGATAAAGCAACAATTTGTGGGGCTTGGAGTTTCCGAAAATGACACCACGACATCAAGGATTACCGAACCAACATCAAAAGGAACACCATTGAGAATGCGGTATATAACACGAGCCTGAGTAGGAGTTACAAACTGTTTATGAAAGGTCGGTGTCCAGTTCGACGCTCCAATTTTCTGTAGAGCATTCGCAGGTGTAGTGAGACTCTTAACAAAGAGTCCGGGAGCAAGCCACTTGTTCAATGTCCCACTAGTCAGAGTGGGGGCAACTTCATCAAGATCATCTGTGAGTGGAGAGAGAGAGGAACTTTCAGCCAAACAAAGTACAAAGTTAATGACAGATGGAGAAAACACAATGATACTATTCCGAACAAAAACTTTTTGAAACTTCATGGAAATGGGGTCAGAAACAGATGTAGTCAAGTTCGAATAAAATTCAGCCACAAGTTGAGGGCATTATTTACCCACCGACGTCACAGAACCTTCAAGACCAACCTTTTTCAGCAGTTCAAGCAAGCCAAGTTGTTCAAATTGCTCACTAACAATCGTTCTCTCCGGACGAAATTTCATTTGAGAAAATATATCGGAAAAACGAGTTTCAGACATAAGAACGTAATATTTGCGGGAGAAAGCGTTATCAAGCAGAGTATCTGAACCGTCACCTTCAACATCATCGACGGTTTTCTGTTCAACTGCAGGGGAACTTTCCTTGGCAGCTGCAACCTTGTCGTCAGATTTTTCAGGTTCACTATCATAATCATCAATTTCTTTTTCAGCGGAATCACCATCAGAATCTGGGGACGATTCTCCTCCAGATTTCGTGACAGAAGGAGTGCCAGTAGTAGGTTCAGGTACAGAAACGACCTTCTTCGCCTTTTTGGGTTTTGCTCCAGAAGGTGCTGGGACCTTCTTGCGCTTCTTCGGAGTGGCTGAGGGAGAACCCTTTCCTTCTTTATCGCTGGTATTTTTACCTTCGGGTTGCGAACCCTTTGTTGTAGAGGACTTTTTAGGGCTTGGTGAAACCCTAGGCGCGACTAGATCGGAGGGTTGAAGATTTTCGGTTGCCATGGTTGAGGGTGTCGGTTCTGGTGGAGTTTTGTGCTTTGGCTTTGACGAGTTGAGCGTCGAGATGGTTGAGGAACATTCTTCTTCGGCTTCACGTTACCCGGCTTGGATTTTGGCATGATAAAAAAATACGGCTTCTCACAAGTATGGTATGTTATAAGATTTTGGAGAAGGAAGATAAATCAGATGATTTGATGAGATAGACATAAAAGGTGGTATGGAGATATAGGGAACCGAGATTACGGTTATCGAGATAGGTAATAGGACGGTTCGGCTCAAGATTTGAATTTCAAATAAAAGAAAACTGTTCGACACTTAATGCACAAGAAACTGTTCCCTCCAAAAAGGTTTCTTACCAAATTTAATTAACACAACTACCATATATAACATATGAAGTTTCAGACGAAAATATCATCTAAATCATGTACCAAAAATAATTTTAAGCACAAGATTGAAATAATATATATCACAAAAAAATCTTGATGCACATGCCTAAATAAGATATTTAACACGCAATACCCTAGAATTTTCAATTCACACAAAATTGAAAAAATCCATTAATTGATTAATCTACATATCTTTCTAAATCAATTTGTAACAAGCTGACACTATCAAAGATGGGGAGAAAATAAATTCTCTTCATGCACAACTCAACCCTTATTACTCCACTTTTATAAATCACGGAATTAATATAAGTTCATTCATCATTTTCTCTAAGCAAAAAACAAAATTTTTTCGTTCGCAATTCAGCCTCAATACTAATGATGAACTTACTCCATTCTATGAACTTCCACACCAATTCACTTACTAACAGTAACTATACGCCAATGTCAAGCCCATTAATTGAGGTGTGAATCATCCCTCAAAAAGCTCTAATTATGCTAAGAAGATATCAGGATGGCCAACCTTATTTTTCCAAAGAACGTTCATGCTTAGAAAGTATACTTGTAGCTATCACATCTCGATTATTGTTAAACACGTAACTCGTTTCACAGGTGATCATGAAAACACCTCATGTGATAGTTGCCCGATGCCCATTTTCACGAGAGCAGCTCTTACAAGTATAATAAAATGATCATCATGACGAGCTCTAACAAACTGACCAGTTAGGATTCACAGACGACCAATCAACAAATCAAACAATACTAGTTCAGAGAAAAATTCCAGGGATGAACCTACATACTATAATGCCTAAAATGCAGAACAAAACCTATATGCAATATACACTATATATATATATATATATATATATATATATGACTGACACAAATGCATAAATATTATATAGCACACATTCCTAAAGATTTTCTTAGTAACAAAAATCGTTTCGAATCAAGAAATTTCGTAAAAATATCAGCAAGCTGATCGTCCGTAGGTACATGATGCAACACGATAATTCCATCTTCGACCAAATTACGAATAAAATGATAGCCAATGTCAATATGCTTGGTACGTGAATGCTGGACAGGATTTTTCGAAATATTTATAGCACTAGTGTTGTCACATAAAAGTTGACCCGAATGAACGTTCATAGCATGCTCAGATAAAATTTGTTTCGTCCATACCAACTGTGAACAGCAGCTTCCAGCTGCAATCTACTTCAGCAGTAGAAAGGGAGATGCAGTTCTGTTTCATACAGAACCAAGATACCAAGTTTGACCCTATATAAAAACACCCGCCAGAGGTGCTTTTTTGGTCGTCAAGATTTCCAGCCCAGTCAGCGTCGCAATAACCTACAAGATGTAAGTTCGTATCAGTAGAGTAGAATAAACCATACTCTGGTGTACCTCCAATATATTTAATAATATGCTTGATTGCCTTCATATGCGATTCCTTGGGAGCAGCCTGATACCTGACACACAATCCAACACTAAAGCAAATGTCAGGTCTACTAGCAGTGAGGTATAGAAGACTACCAATCATATTTTTGTAAAGGGTTTGATCAACAGATGTACCTTCATCATCCTTGGACTCTTTTACATGCGTGCCCATGGGAGTTTGAGGACTTTTAGCATTTTCAAGACCAAACTTTTTAACAAGGTTTTTTGCATATTTACTTTGATGCAAGAAATACTATCCTTACCTTGCTTTTCCTGAAGTCCATGGAAGTATGAAAGTTCATCTATGAGACTCATCTTGAATTCAGACGACATATGTTTAACAAAGTGATTGACCAGCTTCTTGGACGTTGATCCAAAGATAATGTCGTCCACATAGATTTGAACGGCCAATAGGTCCTCATTCGTTCAGAGAGCAAAGAATGTCTGATCTACTCCCTCTCTTTTGAATCCCTTTTCCAAAAGGTACATGGTAAGGCGTTCATACCAAGCGCGTGGCGCTTGCTTCAATTCGTACAATGCTTTCTTAAGTCTGTAGACATGATTTGGATTCTTGGGATCCTTGAATCCTTCAGGCTGCTTAACGTACACCTCTTCATGCAATATCCCGTTCAGAATGGCAGATTTCACATCCATCTGATAAACAATGAACTTTATTACACATGCAATATACAAAATATACGTACCGATTCAAGTCTAGCAACGGGGGCAAAGGTTTTGTCAAAATTAATCCCTAGAGTCTGAGTATAGCCTCGAGCAACTAGTCTCGCCTCGTTGCGTGTCACATTCCCAAACTCATCAGTTTTGTTTTTGAAGATCTACTTGGTTCCGATAACATTTCTTGATGAAGGTTCAGGTACTAGCACCCAGACATCTTTTCTAGTGAATTGCTCCAGTTCCTCCTGCATTGCTAAGATCCAACACTCATCTTTCAAGGCTTCTTTAGCATTCTTGGGTTCAATCAATAAGGTGTAACAAGCATAGTGAGAAACACCATAAGTTCTTTGACTGAAGTCTTCGAGTTTCTGGTTACTCTCTTGTTGATATCACCAATGACTTGTTCAGATGGAGGATCTTTCTGAACCCTCAAGGGAGGATCACGCTTCAGTTGAGCTCGGCTTCCAGGTGCTGCCGGTATGATATATTTTAATCAGTCTGAAGTTCTTCTGACTCCTCAGATCGAACTGTACGTTCATGAGTTTCACTATCTTCAGGACGAACAATATGGTGAGTGTCCTGCACATTCTCAACATTTTCACACAGATTAAATGACATAGATGAACCAACATGGGAGATTTTCTCATCAAAGACCACATTCATGGACTCTACCACAGTGGAGGTACTTGCGTTGTAAACACGATAAGCTCGACTGTTGTTAGAGTAACTAAGAAAGAAAACCAATATCCGATTTAGCATCAAAATTCTCAAGTTGTTCACGATCATTATATATATAACATTTACATGTAATTGGTTGAGGTTAGGACTCTTACTATCCAGAGTTCATAAGATGTTAGCCCAATACCTTGACGAAGGTACACTCGATTCACTAGATAGCAAGCAATACATGATTGCCTCCGCCCACCATCTATGAGAGATATTTTGGGAATGTAGCATGACTCTAGCCATTTTTTTGAAGAGTGCGATTCTTCCTTTCCACCACACCATTCTGCTGAGGGGTCTTAGGTGCAGAGAACTCGTGACGAATACCAAGTGAGTTACAAAAGTTAGTAAACTCAATATTTTCAAAATCTCGCACGTGGTCACTTTGAATACTGATTGTAGAAAATCCTTCTTCATTTTGAAGCTTCAGGCACAGTGATTTAAAAGCGGAGAATGTGTCAGATTTTTCTTGTAAAAAATCAACCCAAGTATACCGAGAGAAATCATCTACGCACACAAAAATATATATATATATATATATATATATATATTTTTTTTTACCTTGATAACTCTCAACCTGAACAGGACCCATCAGATCCATGTGGAGAAATTCCAGGATTTGTTTTGAGGCTATGTGATTAAATGCTTTACGAGAAGCACGGGTTTGCTTACGCAGTTGACATGGTTCACAGATCGGCTGTTCCTTCACATAAATCTTTGGAACACCTCTGACCACACCTGCATTAGACAATTTTACCAAGTGAGAGTATCCAATATGACCTAAGCGTTGATGCCAGATTTCAGGTTCACTCACATTTGAGAAAAAAAGCATTTTTCATTAAAGTCAACAAGATAACAATTATCAGTTTAACGAGAACCTGTAAGTACACATGAACCTTCACTGTTTTTCACATAGCATTTATCACATGAGAAACTGACACTAAGACCTTGGTAACAGAGCTGACTTACACTCAAGAGATTTGCCTTTAATTCATCCACAAGTAACACATCAGTTAATTTAGGTAACCCACCCAAATTTAAACAACCTGTTCCAATGACCTTATTGCTCAAACCGTCACCAAAGGTGACTTCTCCACTTGAACCTGTCCGAATATTCATTAGGTACGATGGTTCTTCAGTCATGTGTCTAGAGCATCCACTATCCAGATACCATTTACTTTTTAGAGAAGTCCTGAGAGAAAGGACAGAAGCAAAACACTTGAAGGATTTCTTAGCAACCCACACTTGACGAGTTTTGGTACGGTTTTTTGGGAGGCTTCTGGCATGAACATTCACTGGAATGCCAGAATGATTCCAACTCCTAACATTACATGTACAAAGATCTTGTTGCATTTTATAACATTTGGGTCTTATGTGACCAGTTACACCACAGTAATGACAAATAAGAACAAAATTATGATGAATTTTTCTAACATGTTCCTGCACAGGTGAATGAACCTCCAATGGAGGTTTTGGAGAGAGAGGTTTACTTACAGTGATTTTTACAACCTGCCAAACACATTTTTGGAAGGTTTCACATGCAGGTTCATACCTCCAACTCCAGGTTTGTCCCCAAACCCAAGGCCAGGATGTTTTGTATTTGAAGATCCTGTTGAGGATTCAGGATTGTCTTCCTTGCCTGTGTACCCTATTCCAGTAAGATCACCATGTTGTTTACCCAAAGAAAGAAGCTCATTTAGATCAGCTTTTCCCTTGTTCAGTTTCCGAACAGCCTCGGCAGTACGATTCAACTCGGTAGAATTTGCTTTCAGTTTACTTTCCATGCTGGCATGTTCGTTCATGAGCCGATCAACTTCAGTTTTCAGCTTCAAGATCTCCTGGTTCCATTCCGCAAGTAGTTTTTGAGTAGAAAATAGTTCGGACCTCAAGCATTCAATGGTCTGAGCCTTTTCCAGTCCATCTTGCTTAGCAAGTTTGACACTGCTCTCAAGGATACTGGTTCGAGCCTTTGCAGTATCCAGTTCACAATCTGTAGCAGCAGTGGAAGAGGATGCTTGTTTGTTCAACTCCGAATTTACCCTTGAAAGTCTAAACACTTCATTTTGAAGCTTCTGTATGACTTCAGATGCTTGAGCACACTTTTTCCATGGCAAGTAAGTGTACTGGATCAACACACACATTCATATGATCTGCTTCATCTTCAGATGCTTCAGCTTCTCTTAGACTTTCTTCAAACTTGGTCAGAACATGAGAAGTGGTGAGACACATGAACTTCTTAACTGAGGTGTGGATCGCCATATTACTAGTGTGCGATGGAGGTTCATCTGTGCCCTCGTCATCTGAATCTTCCCAGGTTGCTTTCAGAGACTTGTTTTTCTTCTTAAGGTTAGCACACTCATACTGAAAGTGTCCAAAGCCTCGACACTCCATGCATTGATCCTTCTCAACTTGTTGTGAGTCAGGTTTTGAGGGTGGCATACTATTTTTCTTGTCCTGAACCACATTCTTGCTGAAATTGTTGCCCTTTTTTCCAACAAATTTATTCTTGTACAGCCTTTGACTCATCTTCCCATAGTTTCACGCAATTAGAGCTAGTGCTTCTTTCAGCTCACTATCGTCAGCTAACGAAGCTTCATTGTCATCGCTTTCTTCTCTTTTTTCAACTACAGCAGCTTTGAGAGCTAGACCATTACTTTTGACTATGACATAATTGTTGTTGATTTCAAACGTCATGAGCTATCCAAGAAGTTCATCAACATCCAGAGACGCCACTCTTTGGAAACTCTCAAGAGCTGTAATTTTCTCTCTAAACCTGGGAACAACCATTCTCATAATCTTTTGAACTTGACGCTTCTCAGAAATTTCTTCTCCAAGCATCGCACTTTGATTCACCAGATCACAGAATTTGGCATAGTATATGTCAATTGTCTCTTCATCCCTCATTCTAATTTCATCAAATTCGACAGTTACCCGTTGAAGTCTGGACTCTTTGACAGCCGTTGAACCTTCGAATTGACGCTGTAAGACCCGCCAAGCATCTTTTGCAGTCTTGCAATGAACAATAATCTTGTGTCTTGTCTGATCTACTTCCATCATAATCGCATATAAGCACAATAGTTGGCTTCTTCTTGAAGCTTCTCAGCATCTGTCCTTGTCTTTAGGTTTAGGAACCGTGACTGTCTGTAATATCCCGAGATATTATCAGTATAAACTACGTTTAATTCCGATATAGTAACGTTATCGTTTATTACTTTCGGAATTAATTAAGTTCAGTCGGATTACCGAAATCTATTTTCGGCGTACCGTTTACGTCCGAAATAATTTTGGTAATTAAGTATTATGTTTAATTTAACAATTAAACATCATTTAAGTGATTAATTTGTGATTAATCACATTAATTAGCCTAAGAAGCCCTAATTTCCTAATAAAGCCGTAAGCTTTATAATTTTTGGCCTTAATTTTTCCTAAGTGCGAAAATTCCTTAAGCCTAAGGAAGATTTTTGTTTCCTCATCTTTTGGTTGCAAAAACGTGGCACAAGGAGGGGTTAGTGAGTCATCAAAGCATGAACCAAATTAGGACAAATGTTAGAAGATTAAAAGGCCACACCATAGCAATTTCCCCCTCAACATTGTGCGTCTATATAAGGGCATAATTGGAGGAAAATTCGTCACTTTTCCCTTAAGAATTCGGAGCAATAAACCTTCAGCTTAAAGACTACTTTAAACCATAAATTTTCAGCAAGCTAATTCCCCATCTTTCAAGTGCAATCGCACGGCTAAGTGAGGAGCTACCGCACGGCGCACGCAAGCATAGGAGCACACCTTGTTCTCCAATTCCGGTCGAGTGTTTTGAGAGGTATTGTTCTCTTCAGTCCTTATTTAGGATGATTAAGTCATTTCAGAGTTAAGTGTTCGGAATATTACGAGAATGTTGAGGAAATCGTACCTACGATTATGTACGATTAAGTGATTTTAATATCGAACAAAGTTTGAAATTCTCCGACCACTTTCGAACCAGAAGCATTGAAATGATTAGAAATGTCTCCATTAAGTTCAGCATGATTAAGGTATTTAGTTAAGATGTTAATTGGCCGAGGAAAGGACCCTAACCGGCGCCCCGCGCCTATCGGGCGTGTTCCGGGTAGTCAGGGCCGAGGCCTAGTGGTTCAGTTTTGATTGAGTTCTTTCGAGGGAAAAAGGTTCTATTCTGGTACAATATTA
>CACSLK010034108.1:5539493-5555481 GCA_902706635.1 Striga hermonthica | reverse complement strand
TCAGTTACGTGACTTATGTCGCGAGATAAGACCGGTATCAGATATCAGTTTCAGTTCTAGTTCAGTTCAGTTATATATGCTTAGTTCATGATATTGTTATTATTTACAATGTTTACATTAGCATGAGTTTCTGCTGAGCACAAGTGTTTTAGTGCTCACGCCCCACGCTTTTCATGTTTTTCAGGTCGCAGGGTCGGAGACGAGGAGTGAGCGGGCGGGCTGTCCAGGACATTTGTGATTATATGTATATATTGTTTTGTCCACGCTTGACTTCCGCTAAAACTTTCAGTACTTGTTATCAGTTTTTGTTCCGACGTTAGTCGGATAAGACATTAAACTGTTTTATTTATCAGTTTAAAATTTTAACGGTTTTCAGAAAAAGCAAGTTTTTCACGATAGCATCCCGAATCAGTTTTCGCAAAAATTAATGTTTATGTTTTATTCAGAAAATTTGCGAAAAATAGCGTACTCTGATAGTAGATAAAAGTCGGAGTGTTACATTCATAATGTAGATGAAAACCCGCTCTGGTGCCATTTGAAGTTTGATACTCGTACACCAAGTATCCAGAGTTCCACAAAAATTGAACAAACAAACAGTAAAGAAGTTTCAAACAATTGCGGAAGCAGTTTTCACCAAAAACTGAACCTTCAGGAGAGCGTCCAACTCTCCCTTTAGATCTCTTTCATTAATTTGAATAACTCAAACACTATTCAAGGGTTTACAAAATAGACTCCCTCTACACTCTACTTGATTAGATATCCACACAACTACTTATCTGACCACAACTCCCTTGTGGATTTCTTAGTTCGAATCCCTCAAACTAAACAGAATGAACCTCCGAACACTCTGTTACAAACTCTCAGAATAAGGTATATATAAATTCTCACTTCGCTCAAATAAACAAGGTATGCTCTCACAAAAGAAAATGAATAACCGAAGTGATAAAGTCGTCCTCCACATGTGTGTAGTTCTCCTTTTATCCTCGAGCATCAATTGGTATGTATGTCCTTTTCTTTGCATCCAAGTCAAATATAAACAAGGAAGGTCTTTAATTTAGGAATCCCGCGATCTCTCTCTCTCTCTTGCGTTTAAGGAAGTTGAATCCCGCACTTGATCTTCATTGACCTGCCAAAATAAACCACATTTATTAGTCAATTAATCTTTAATATAAAAGGGTTTTTTTTATCCAACTAAAAACAAACTTCTCTTAATTACACTCGCGATTTTCTGACTGCTGTGAATCCAGAAAGTTAATCGATATACTGCCAATCTTCAAAACTTACAATTATTATTATTATTATTATTAAATATATAAATATTCTTAATTGCCTTATTATTATTATTATTATTATTATTATTATTATTATTATTATTATTATTATTTTTCTTAAAAATTGATTAATTGCTAAATTGCTAATAACTATGTATTAAATATTATTGTGTATTATATATATAAATAAATATAAATGCTTGTCCATTATTTATTTATTCGTAACGTTCAATCGAGTCGTAAGCCCGAGACCCGCGCCCTATGGCCTTACCCGGTTCGTTTCCCTCTCTTGTGGGTTACCTAACTTGATTGGCAAGTAAAACTTAACCCTAGTATTATTTTTTTTTATTTTTTTTTCACGAAACGATAGAGATATATATAAACTCAAAACGAACAATGTTCGAATAGTACAGGCCAAACCCGAAAAAACTAAAACTGAGAGGACATGCACAAGGCGGCCTAGAACCTCAACAAAGGACTACAACTAGAAGAAACAAACAACACTCCACTGCCCGAAGGCCTAGAGATGAAAAAAAACTACTACAAGCAACATAAAACCGAACAATCCACAAACAGCTATGAAGCTAAAAAAAGACAAATAGATCAGAGATTGGAAGAGTGAGCATGAGAAAAATCCATCCAGTCCTGCAGAGCTGCTTTAAGAACCAAATGGATAGGCATAAGAGAGTTTTGGAAGAGGCTGAGGTTGCGGGTTTACCAGAGCCACCAGAGGATGTATGTTGACAATGGAAAATGGGCCTCTGATATTTCTGAATTGTCCACTGAGCAGACATGAAGTCACCAGCTTTTGAAGGATAGATCTTGAGAGTGATTGATGTTCCAAGTGACAGTGGATATGTGCCATAACTCAACTGCCATTTTGCAATGGAATAAAATATGAGGGACAGATTCAGGGGCTTCTCCACATATAGAGCAGATCACATCAAGCTGCAGCCCTTTCTTGATCAAATTTGTTTTGGCAGCAAGGCAGTTAGTGAGGCATTTCCAAACAAATAATTTAACCTTCCCCATCACTTTCAATTTCCACAATCTGTTGTTTGTTTTGATCAAGGTTCTAGCACTCAAATTGCTACAACTTGTCAAGTCCAGAGATAGAAGTTTTTGCTTGATTAAGAATGAGTAAGTGCTAGAAACATGTACCTTTGGTGTGGAATTTCCAGAACTGCTTATCTGCAGAGTTAGGCTTGAGAGTTTTGATGTTGAGGATGGCTTTGCTGTCTTCCTCATTGAAGACTTGATTGATTAACCAAGCATTCCACTCCAGACCATTATTTGTGATCAATTCCTTCACCCAAATTAAGTGGCCCTCAGCAAACTCCAGCAAAGAAAGCTTGAGGTGACTGAGTTGAGGCACCCAGTTCACATCTGAAATTCTTGTTGATTCTCCAGATCTAATCATCGTAGCATAGCCTTTTGCAAAGGTTGGGATGGCATCAAGCCAATTTGACCATAACCAGGAACATTTCTGGGTCTTAACAGCCTCAAAAATTGAACTATGAGGGTAATACATGTCCTTCAGCAGCTTACTGACCAACAGGTTAGGTTGCGTGGTGATTCTCCATAATTGTTTGCAGATAAGAGCTACATTTAGAAGCTGCAAGTCAAGAAAGCCTAAACCTCCCTCATCTTTAGGAATTGTGAGCAGATGCCAGGCTTTCCAATGGATCCCTTGAGAGGGCTCTTCCCCAGAATTCCACCGAAAATTAGAGCACAATTTTGAAATTGTAGCACAGAGGGTTTTGGGAAGCCTGAAGCATGACATAGAAAAGATTGGGAGGGCTTGAAGAACTGCTTTGATGAGCACAACTTTACCAGCTTGGGATAGGAGCTTGGATTTCCAACTTTGAAGCTTTGCTTGAACAGAGTCCACAATGTAACTGAAGGTTTCAACCATAGACTTCCCAATGCCCAGAGGGAGGCCTAAATATTTAGTAGACCTGTGAGGAGTGATACCATCAAGGACTGTACAGATGGTGGACTTTAGGTGGTCAGAAGAGTTTCTGCTAAAAAACACAGAAGACTTGCTTAAATTAACTGTTTGCCCAGTGAAAAGTTTGTATCTCTCCAAGATTGAAGGAATTGTGTAGGCCTAATCACTGCTAGCTTTGCAGACGAACATGGAGTCATCTGCAAAGAGTAAGTAAGAGATTGTGGGGCCATTCTTGAAGAGTTTTAACCCTAATAAAGAACCTGAGGAGAGAGCATCTGAAACCAAAGCAGAAAGAACTTCAACAACAATTATGAATAAGTAAGGGGATAGTGGATCCCCTTGTCTAATTCCTCTTGAAGGTAAGACATAGCCACATACATTTCCATTTACTTTGAAACAGTAAGAACAAGAAGAAATGCAGATCATGATTAATTTGACAAAGTTGCTGTGAAATCCCATCTGCAGCATAATCTTCTTAATACATATCCACTCAACTCTGTCGAAGGCTTTCATAAGATCAAGTTTCAGAGCCATAAAGCAGTTCTTCCCTGAGTTGTGCCTATTCAGAAAATTGAAAGCTTCCTGCCCCACAATGATGTTGTCCATAAGCTGTCTGCCCTTAATAAAGGCAGACTGAGAGTCACTGATACAAACATCCAAACAGTTTTGCAACCTAGTAGCAAGAAGTTTGGAGAGAATTTTGTAGACTACTGAGCAAAGACTGATTGGTCTGTATTGAGTGATGAAGTCTGGGTTCAAGCATTTAGGGATCAAAGAAACTATTGTGTGATTCCAGTATTTGAGAAGAAGACCATCATTGTGAAAGAAACTAGTTATAGTAGCAACTAATTCAGGTTTAATAATATCCCAGAAAGATTGATAAAACAATGTTGTCATACCATCTTCTCCTGGAGATTTCTCTGGGTGCAGACTGAAGAGAGTTGCTTTGATATCCTCCTCTTCTACTGTTTTCATGAGCTGAAGATTCATGTCAGAAGTAACAGAAGGAGAAATTAGCTGAAGGATGGAATCTCATCCCCATGATCCTTCTGAAGTGAAGAGAGCTGAGTAGAAGTCTGTAATATGTTCTTGTATATCCTTGTGAGTGTTGCAGACTCTGTTCTGACTTGTAACAAGTCTAGTGATTGCATTTTGTCTTCTTCTCTGCATAGTGTATGCATGAAAGAATTTTGAGTTGCAGTCACCCTCCCTCAGCCACTGAACTTTGGCTTTTTGTTGCCAAAAGATTTCCTCAGATCTATGGGCAGCTTCAAGCTCTCTTTTTGTGTAAATCCATTCCTTCCAGTTTGTAGTGTTTCTGTTTTCCTGAAGAAGATCCAGCTTCTTTGAGAGATTTGCAATAAGGGATTGGTTCTCAGTTTTGAAAGAAGCACTCCACTTCAGCAAAGCCAGCCTTGTGGTTTTAATTTTCTCTTTCAGAATGAAAAAAGGAGTGCCTGACTGAGGTATGATCCAAGCTGCTTTCACAATATCACCAACACCCTTCCTAGTGACCCACCTTTTGTCAAAGGAGAAATTACTTTTCCTTTTGGATTTACTGTCCCCTATGTGCAAGAACAACATTGAGTGATCAGAGGAGGCTTTGGCCTTAGTAGAAATATAAGCATGAGGGTGATTCTCTAGCCAATCAGGAGAAGCAAAACCTCTATCCAATTTTTCCTCCACCAGACCTTCAGAAAATCTGTTGTTGCACCAAGTGAATTTATTCCCAATCATCCTTATTTCTTCCATTCCCATCAGGTTAGTAAAATTTCTGAACCCTGCCATGCTAGATTCTGACCTAGGGATTCCCCCTCTTTTGTCCTCCATTGAGTTGATGTCATTCCAATCGCCTAGGATATACCAGTTATCTCCCCAGAGTGATTTGGTTGTTTCTAATTCCCTCCATTGATCTTGTCTGATGGTATTTGAAGTGCTTAGGTAAACAAAGATTCCCCATGTTGAGGAAATATCAGCCATTTTGTACTCCACAACAATGAAGAATTGTTGGTAGATAACTTGAGAAATCTGCACTTCAGTATTCCAGCATAAGACTAACCCACCACTCAACCCAACAGGATCTACAATAGCACACATGTTGTCAAAACCCAATTTCCTAACAACTGTTTTCACAAAAGCAGAAGATTTTTTAGTTTCTGATAAAAATAAAAAAAGCGGGTGATGAGTCTTGCAAGAATCTCTGATTCGGGAAACTGTAGAGGGCCCACCCAGCCCTCTACAGTTCCACACCACAACTAGCATTGGGAACTTGGGTGCCAATCTAGGCTGGCCACCCCCACCTTTTTGATTTCAGTTTTCTGTTTTTTCCCACCTTCCTCAGTTAGCTTATCATCATGGTCACCTTCTGGATTTTGAATTTGCTTCTGTCTAGGCCTTTTGCCACTGCTACTTATCTCCATTGTCTCTGAAGCCTACCAGTTCTAGCTGATGATCTTTTCCAAGTTTTGGAAATAGCTTTATGCAAATCATGGACTGGGACTATTTCCTTATTGAGAGAATTTGAAAGAGCTTGTTCTGTTTCCATATCAGAAATCTCTAGGACAACGTTTGGGGTTTTATGTGGGAGAGTTTGTTCTGGGATTGTGAGACTGGTAGAAGGTAGTTTTTCAGTAGGAATTGGGGTTTTCAGAGTTGAAGTATGAAGAGAAGAGGATGCAGCCGAGGTTTGGAATTTATGGTGGGAAGATGAAGCAGGTAAGGGGATTAGCTGATTACTGGCATTGTCTTGACTGAGGGGGGATGTAGGGGTATTGACTGGAGTTGGAGGTGAGACTGAGGCTGCTCTTGGTGGGCTTTGAGATCCTGCATTGTTAGTCCCAGCCCAATGTCGGCTTTCAGTGGCCCGCATCCAATCGCCAAATCGTCCTTCCTTGACTGAGTTTGAGCGGATATCCTCCAGTCTTTTTGAACACTCTCTATCCAAATGACCAATCCAACCACAGTAATGACAGTGGTTTACTAGTTTTTCGTATTTAAAGCTTACAGTGGCTTCTTGGTCGTCCAGTCTGAGCTTAGCACATCGAGGAAGAGGTTCATTCAAATTCACAGCTGCAAGAAGATGCATAATTCTTTCTCCATGGCTTCCTGCTCCCACTATCACAACATTCTTCACTTGTTTGAACACCCTTCATATTTTCATACCCACATCAGTACTAAGCCAGTTGAGGGGTACATTAAAAACCTGAACCCAGAGCTGCAGCTCATGAAATATGAGGTGGTTCATCGATAACCCTGTTTTCCATTATGAGAGGATGGGGTATTGATTTTCGAAAGTCCAGTTGATGCCTTTATTCACTTTCTCCAGATCTTTTCTATTCTGGAAAATGAATTGGAAGAAGTTCTGGCCTAGTTCTCGTACTTCCATAGGCTCACGGAGTTTCCATATGTAGCTCATCGCCCTCTGAACTCCAATCCAAGTAGCTTTTCTGTCACCAATAATTTTGCCGAATAAACTACGCTTACATTCTCCATCACTGAGTTTGATGTTGACTTGGCCCAAATCAATGTAGTTATGCTCCTTTTCCGACAACGAGAATCCTGAAGGTGTTGGGAAAGTTCGTCATCTTGCCCCGTGCAGTAACTGGACCCCATCGGAAACCCTACTCGCCACTAATGCTCAAGCAGATGAATCAGACACTCTAATACAGGGAAAAAGATAGAGAAGATAATGAATAATGGAACGAGAGAAGAAGGAATTGAAGCAGTCCCGGATCAAACTGCAAAACGCTCTCCGGCGAGAGAATATCGGACGCTCTCAAGCGAGAGAATGTAGTTGGAGAACCCTAGCATTATAAAAAGAGATTTCTTCCCCCTTCTCGTAAAAAAAAATAAAAATTACCCGCAGCTCTAAATTTCTCCTTCTGCTCGCGTCAATAACAGAGAGACAGAAAATCTGCTTGTCATCATCCTCGGACCATCGTTCTTCCTCTCGCCATATTTCTCTCTCGCTAATTATCGTCCGTAGCAGAAAAAAATAAAAAAAAGAGAAGAAGGGTGGATCATCGCACCACCATCCTCATTGCACCATCATCATCATCACCCTTGACCAGGACCACCGCCGAGCAGCAACTGGTCCATCACCCCCGACGAGAAGCTCCTCGTTCGTTCAAGCCATCGCAATCACCTCAAGTTCACGAGTCACAGATCGTAGTCCCGAGCAGTCCACATCGGCGCGACCCTCACCCCCTGTTCGTGAAGTAGCCCTGCTCGTCTGCACGCCCATTGAGTCCCAGGCCCGTGTTCCATTCACAAGCGCTCCGACGACCTCCGTTCAGTTGCTGTCAAGCCGTTCAGGCCGTCGCCCACCTTGGGAACCCGCTGCCACTCGATCTCGGAGCTCCATCGCAGTGCCTCCTCACCGGCGGACAGCCTCCCGTTCACCGTGTCCTGTCGGCGAGCCAAACGTAGTTGTCGATCCCCCTCGTGTGGTCCGTTTCAACCCTGGCTCGACCCTTTCGCGTGTCCCCATCTCGAGAACGATACCCGTACTGATTATCCCCCTCGGTTTGATGTGTTTATATTCGTTCTTGTGATAGGGTTATAATTAATTGATTATATGTATAGTTGTGTTCGATTTTCTTGAGATCATGCGAGGTATCATTTAATTTGTGAAAGTGCTGTAGGATTGGAACCTTGTTGATTTCCTTGGCCTTGTGGCAAAGGCCTTAGACGAGTTAGTCGAGTTTCGAGTCATTTATGATTTTATCGAACCCGTATAGTTGCTGAAATTTGATAAATTAATGATAAATTGTATACTGCTCCGATTGCCATGAAATTTTATAAATGATTTCCTGTGATGATATTACATGTCGTGTAAGAATTTCAGAATTTAATTCCATCTGTAGCTATTTTAATTAATTGTTTAGAGTTATGGGCAGAATCTTGTAAAATGCATATAAAATCGAATTACGCTCCAAAACTACTGATTGTTTAATATGTTGTTCCACTGATATTTTTGTATGTTATGCATAAGTTTCATAATTTTTAGACTTAGTTTTCTAGGGTAAATAAATATTCGTGATTTCCTGCTGAATTTTTTTTTTAATTATGATAAGTCGACCAGTTGCTATAAATTGCTGAAAATAGGTGAGAATTCTCTTTTTATGATGTATTACTTGGCATATAATTTTAAGAATTTAATTTGGTCTGTATGATAGGTTTATAAATAAAATTCTTTTTCGGCTGACAATTGTCAAAATTTTCATAATTCGTGTGATAGGTGGTTAAAGCTGGAATTTTTATATGTTGGTATTCACATGCTGTAGTTTCTTGAGTAAAAATATGAAGTGTTAATTCGTTCATATGGTTCAACTTTGAAATTTTGCTCGTATTTGCTGAAAACTTGCATGAATTTTATAAAATTGTATGTTCTGAGTTAAAGGATGAGATTTGATGGTTTTGCTAAGTCCAGTGAGTTGGATTTTATGTTAAAGTTTCAGAACCTAACTCATTCGCTTGCCTGATTACCTTGAAATGGTTTATTTGCCCTTACTTGGTTTCGTGTCTAGTCCAAGTGTTCCATTGTCCACAGAACTTCACGAACGACTTAGTTGAATCAAGTTCGTTTAAGTATGATTTGTGACTTTCTTTTAAAGTCAAGAGAAGTATTGATCTTAGTATCTTGACTTATTATAGATGCTTGACGAGCCGAGCTCGCCGCTTACCCTTTATTGTTAGTGCTTATCACTTGTTGTCTCCAGGTGGGTTTTATTTATAAAATTACTATGCTGTGAATATTGTTTAAGTTCTGTTGTAAGGTATGATTGAGGTATGCATGTGAACCAGTAGCCTTCGATGTGAGTCGTGCCGGCCGTCGAACAGTTATCCCCGTAGCTATAGAACGTACCTGGTGGGTAGTCTCCTTTATTTATGTATTATAGGAGCCGTAAGACCCGAGGCATGGGTCCTCGGCTGGTGATCCTCGTTTGTATGTCCAAGGCGTAGGTCTTTGCCGACGAGGTGGATTACTCCTACTGGCTGGGCATCGTTGTAAGACTAAGGCGTAGGTCTTGGCGTTCGAATTGTGTATCAGAGTAGTCTATGCGTTGGTGTGCACATGAGAGTTGACTCTGGGATAGGAGATGGGATAGAATAATGATTCGTATACATGCTGCGACCATACCTGATTGATTTATGATTATTGTTATATTATTGAGATTAACGTTTACTGCATAGTGGTTAGCACCACGGTTTCCAATTGTGCTCACCCCCACTTGCTCTTCATGGATGCAGGTTAGTATTGCGGCACGGCGGAGAGATGCGTGTGGTGGTCAGAATAATTGATATTTCTTCCGCCTTGAAACTGAATATTGCAATTGTTATTTTCCTTATTATTGAATATTGGATTAATGTTTTCCTTATTATGGGATATTGGATTATTGGTAGTGAGTGTGCTCCCTCGGATATTATGATTATTGGATCCCGAATTTGAGTATTGAGATTTTATCATTGATATATGAGGATTGATGAATGATTGAATAGTGAGATTGATGTTAAGTATTGATGAACGTTTTGAAAATGAGTAGCGCCTCAAGTGATTTAGAAGATAAATTTGAAAAATTTATTCTGATTTTCGGCAAATAAAAGTGGGGCGTTGCAAGCACGGACTTTTGACCCACTGACCTCTTGAAGAGATGATCTTCATGAGCTCGTCGTTACCATTTGACAAGTGGGGGATGGACATAGTTGCCCCCTTTCTGTAACACCCCGCTTTCTTACTAGTATCAGAGTAATTTTTTGTAAATTCTTTTCTAAAAATACTTGTAAATTTACAAAATCATAACTCGGGATGCTACTGTGAAAACTTATCTGTACTGAAAATCAGTTTCCTTTAAACTGGGTCTAACAACTAGGTTAGACATAAAGAAAACATAATATCAAACAAGCATGCAATACTGGATCCAAGTCACACTAGGGGACTGGGTAAAACTGATAAACTGAAAATACTAGCTTGCAAGTTTGAAACTGAAACGTCAGCGAAAGTAATAACGTGGCAAAATATGTATACAGACTGAATGTATAAAAACCCTCAAAACGACAACTGTCCGACTCCATGACCACAACCACCACTGCTGAGCTCACACCTCCGGCCTGACCCATTCATCTGAAAAAGAAAAAGTAGTGGGGCATGAGCAGAAAAGATCACTGTGCTCCGCAGAAACCCAAACTAAAGTAAACAGCAATAATAATAACCATATCATGATCGTCAGTATATATATAAACTGAACTGAAACTGAAACTAAAACTGAAAATGGAACTGAAATCGAAATCATTCTAACTCCAGGACACTGTGTACGGTAACCATGTGCACACTATGATGGCATATTAAGGCAACTGGCCTCCACCAGAACTTAGGATGGCAAGGCAATTGGCCTCCATCCTAAGTGGATTATATATACATATATATACATAACTGAACCGAACTAAATCATACTAACTCTAGGACACTGTGTCTGGTAACTATGTGCACGCTCTGATGACATATTATGACATATAGCCTCCACCAGAACTTAAGATGGGTTAGAGAGAAGCGACTCAATCTCTCACTAGGAATTCACGTTCTTAGAGCTCGCATTTTTCGAGCTTTCATTCCAAAATTTCTTGGCTAATACTTGGAGTAATTAGTTATTGCTTACATCACTCTACATTTGCGGCATGAAATCAGGGTTACTCGACACTTTACTACAGTAATTTCGGTTCTAGCTTCTTACAACCCATGGGCAAATCAAAGAGAAAGCTTAAGTACCGGAAATTGACGGAAGAAGAATGTTCCAGTCATTCCAACGAACATGACGACGTCTCCCTTGAAGACTCGGATGAAGAACAATTATTGACAGCTGAAATGGAAATGATATTGAATGCCGCTTATGGAACCAATGGAAATATTGATCTAGTTACTAATGAGGGTGGTAATGAGGCTATTAATGAGCCCATAGTTGCTACAAAACAGGTTGGGCAAGAGAAGGAACAAAATCAATATGAGGATGTTATTGGAGGGGAACAACCAATGCAAGGGAAGCCTACAACACAATCCAAACAAGCTGAACACAAGGTGCTCGACAAAATGACACAAAAAAATCCCAACTCACTAAAGAGGTCATTCTCGGGTCTCTTTTCCGACAACTGCAAGCCCTCTCTTGGCCTCAAATTAAACTACATTCCACCGGACAATAGAGTGGACCTTGATGACGACGAACTATTGGATGTGACGAGCACGGGCTTTTGCCTTGTCGGGTACTTTACACAAAGGCACCCGGGTAAAGAGGCGTTGTTGAGGCTTTGCAACTCTTGGGAAGTCCAATAGGACTACATCCTCAACGTTAATGGATGGATCATCTTCAAATTCCGAAACGAAGAGGATAGCGATAAGGTTCTCCGCGGGGGCCCCTACTTTATCTACGGGCGAGGGCTCATCCTCAAAGTGCTTCCCAACTGGTTCCAATTTGGAGAAGACAACATCAAGACCGTCCTCGTTTGGATCAATCTCCCCCTCCTCTCATGGGAATGTTGGAGTCCCAATGCTCTTAGCAAGATAGCCTCTTATGTCGGTAAATTCATCACAACCGACAAGCTCACGGCTACGAGGGACCGATGCAACTATGCTCGGATTTTTGTGGAGCTCGACCTCTCCAAGAAAAGAGTTTATAACATCCCCGTCAAATCCAAGGGGAAATTTATGTTCCAGCAAAAGGTAGAATATGAATATGTCCCACACTATTGCAACCATTGCAAATTCATTGGACACTCAACTTCCAATTGTGGGAAGCATAAAGCCCACCTTGAGAAAAAAGCTGAGGGCAAGAAACTAGTCGGAGAAGCCGAAACCTTGATGACTACCGAGAAAGTGGTAGAACACCAACTAAAACAAAAGGTGCAACCAAGCAAGAAAGGGGGGGCACTAACAAAGTGCAAGAGGAGAGACATAAACCCAAGGAGGTAGAGGTCGAGGGGAATAAACCAAACAAAGGTGACCAAACGAATGAGGGGAATGGGAATTTTGATATGAGGAAAGAGGCGGTGACCAATACCTCGGTTGCCGGTTCTTCCTCATCTCCAAAATGGGCCTCGGAGCCCAAAACTATGAGAACCCTCATTCGGATAACGAAAATGACTCTTTCCAAGTGGTAGGGAAGTACAACAAGATACTCAACTGAAGTTGAGCCGCGAGCCAAGCCTCCGCAACTTCGTGTTAACACTCCAAGCTTAGAGACAAACCAAGCGGGAGGAAAGATGGGGGCAAAAGAAATTTGGTGAAGAAGGGGGGCCACCCCTCCTCCTCTCAATGATCATCGCCTCACGGTAACATTAGGGGCTTTAACGGGCCCCTTAATCAAGATGAGGTGGTAAATCTCATCCGGAGAAATAACATTGATGTTTTGGGACTTTTAGAAACGAAAACCGACAATAGGCGTCTTGCTCTCTTTAATGAGTAGGAGGTTGTCAGGTTGGGCTTTTTGTGAAAATTTTGACGTTGTTTCTCGTGGGCGTATTGTCGTCCTTTGGAACCCCGCGAGAGTGGACATTACGGTGGAGAGCACTTTGCCTCAAGGCATCTTTACAAAAATCCATTGTAAGGTTAGTAACCACTCTTTTATTACTAGCTTTGTCTATGAACTTCATTCGAGAGGTGACCGGAAACTATTATGGAATGAGCTTAAGGCCTCTCGGGGGAGGATCTCTTTACCTTGGTTGCTCCTCGAAGACTTTAATGCTACTCTCAAACTGGAGGAGAGAATAAAAGGGGAGAGAGTTACCAACCGGGACACTATGGTTTTTCTTTGAAGCTTGTGATACCTTGGGGCTATCGGACATCCCCTCAAGTGGTTTCTTTCACACTTGGATCAATAACCATGTTTGGTCCAAGCTTGATAGGGCCATGGTGGATCCTCTTTGGGAGAATGCCGTTCTTCTCACATGCCACATTTTTCGCCCCGGGTGTATCCGATCACTCGCCATGTATTGTGACGACCTTTGAGGCCGGAGACAATTGTGGGTCACCTTAGCGCTTTTTCAACATGTGGATGACTAATGAAAATTTCTTTCCGTGCGTTCATGACACTTGGAGCCAAGGTGGTGGGGGATCCAGTCCGCCTCACCACCAAATTAAAGAACCTCAAGAGCTTGCTAAAGGTTCTCAATGAGAAAGCTTACTCCCACATTTCTTGCCGAGCCAAAGAAGCCAAAAATGCACTTGAAGAAGCACAACAAAGGCTCCACGATCACCCAGACGATCCGATATCAAGTCTAGGATGCCCTCTCTTAGACTCCAAGTACTCAATTTGGCCAAAGCGGAGAAACTCTTTTATCAACAAAAGGCCAAATGCAACTTTCAAATCAAGGGTGATAAATGCACCCAATTCTACCACGGCTTGGTTAAGAAGACAGCAAAACGGAACTACATTGCATCAATTAATCGGGAGGATGGCACCATGAACGAATCCACGAAGGATGTTGTCAAGGAATTCGTTAGCTACTACGAGGCTCTCTTGGGAACCGGAGTAGAAATGGAGGACGTGGACTCCCAAATCCTTAGAGCGGGACCAAGTGTTAGCACCGAGCATTGTAGCTCTCTTATTGCCCCGGTGATCGAGGCCGAAATCAAGTCCACCCTTAGAGACCTAGAGGGAGGTAAGTCCCCGGTCCCGGATGGCTACACTTCTACCTTCTTCTTGCAGAGTTGGGCCATTGTTGGGAATGACGCAGTTGCGGCCATTCAAGAGTTTTTTTCGCTCCGGGTCCCTCCTAAAGCAATGGAACCACACTGCTCTCACGCTAGTCCCGAAGTCCTCTCACTCCTCGAGAGTAACAAACTTTCGGCCAATTGCGTGTTGTAATACGGTATACAAGATTTGCTACAAAATCTTCGCAAGGAGAATTAGCGAAGTCCTCGACTTCTCATTGATGATGCTCAAGCCGCTTTTGTGAAAGGGAGGAGTATTATGGAAAACATATACCTTATGCAACAATTGCTCCGACTCTACTTGAGGAAAAGAGTCTTCCCTAGGTGCATAATCAAAATTGACCTCCGAAAAGCTTTTGACTCCGTTTCTTGGTCATTTTTTAGGCAAATGCTTGAGGGCTTGGGCTTTCGATCGGTCTTCACAAAGTGGGTCATGGAGTGTGTCACTACTCCGCCTTACTCGCTATCTATTAGTGAAAGCCTCAAGGGCCATTTCAAAGGAGCTCGCGGTCTAAGGCAAGGTGACCCCTTCTCGCCTTTCCTTTTTGTGCTATGCATGGAGTATCTTTCTCGACTCATCTGGCAGAAGGCTCGAACTTAAATTTCCATCCAATGTGCGAGAAACTAAAAATCTCACACCTAGCTTTCGCCGATGACCTTATGCTCCTTTCTCGAGGTGACTCGGTGTCGATTCAAACACTCATGAATTATTTAAAGGATTTTGGGGCCAAGTCGGGGCTCGAAATGAATGTGCTAAAGTCCAACATCTACTTGGCCGGAGTAAAAGAGAACAATTGGGCCACCATTCTAGACAACATTAACTTAAAAAGTGGTCCAATGCCTTTCCGTTACCTAGGTGTTCCCCTCACCGCGGAGCCAATCACCGGTCGGCTCTTTGATGATATGATCAACCAAATTGAGAGACAACTTAGTCGGTGGGGTGGTCACACACTCTCTTATACTGGAAGATTGGAACTTATCCGCTCGGTAATCCAAGGCATTGAGTGCTTTTGGATGGTATCTTCCATTTTCCAGGTGTTGTGCGAACCAAAAACATCCAACTTTGTAGGAGGTTCTTATGGGGCTCAAAAAGTGCTCCCGTGGCATGGGTTAGTTTGTGCATACCGCGATCGGAAGGTGGATTGGGACTCTGGGACTTGGAAGCTTGGAACCAAGCGTTACTCACTCGGACACTTTGGAACATGCAAGCCAAGAAGGACACCTTTTGGTACAAATGGATTCATAACATTTATTTGAAGGGTAGATCTATTTGGGGTTGGAAAATTAGCACGAAAGACCCACCTCTCTTCAAGTCTCTTTTTGAAATCCGACAAGTCTTGGTTGAAAAAGGGGGAAGTGAACGAGAAGTGGAAGCCCTTCTTCGCGATTGTAGCTCTCGAGATAATCAAGATGGGTCTAGTAAGTGTTACGACATCCTAAGACCTAGAGGACCCACGAGGCCATGGACCGGGGTTGTTTGGGGGGTTTGCAATACCCCCAAGCACTCATTCATCCTATGGTTGGGAGTGCTTAATAGACTCTGGACAAAAGACCAACTCAAATTTCTTGACGAAGACACGATTTTCCCTCTATGCGGTATTGCGAATGAATCTTCGAGACACCTCTTCTTTGAGTGCTCCTATAGCTCGGAGATTTGGGGGAAGTTCGTGCTTGGGTTAGCCTCCGTCATAGGCCATCGACCCTCAAAAGTTCCCTCAAATAGACCTAGAAGAAGGCGAGAGGGGTGGGTTGGAGATCCAAGTTGAAGAAAGCGGCGCTAGCGGCCACCGTGTACTTCATTTGGAATGCAAAAAACCAGTTGATATTTGAAAATGAATACAAATCCCCGAGCCACGTGATCCGGAAGGTAAAAACTCATGTATATCGTATTATCTTCGCTCTTTATCCTAATGTGCTTGCCGACTTTGAGAGGCGGTGCCTCGGCCTATGATATATGTTTTTCGTGACTTTTGAGTGAGCAACTGACATGTGGTTGTCCTCGTATATATTATCGCGTGAATGAGGAACCAACTTGTGGTTGCCCATTGCGCTTTTGTACGCCGTTCT
>CACSLK010034108.1:5525357-5538177 GCA_902706635.1 Striga hermonthica | reverse complement strand
AAAAAAAAAAAAAAATACTCTAAGCGACTAGAGGTTAAGTTTAATTTGGTGGTTTTGTAGCTTCGCAGACGAACTTCCATATGGCAAAGCTCATTGATCTTCGTGACTGATCTTAATCGTCTCATCATAGATAATCTCTTTATCGGTAACTCGTCTTGCTCACTATGTGATAGAATCTGGATTCCATTTTGATCTGACCATCATGTTTCAGTCAAAGTACATATGTTTGCAGTTTATTTATTTATGCAAATCATACTCCATGTCTTATGTTGAAATAGTATGGTTCGAAGTGTTTCGAACAGAAAGATCACCTATCAGTGCCTTATAAGACTAAACTATTCGTTTACAGTCTAGACATGCAGTGAGACCCCTCTTGGAAAAAGACTGTAGTGTATTCTTGATTTAGTTGGTCTTTGACTGAAGAATTACACTAGCACTTATGTTAAGTGTTGAACAGGAAGGCGAAAGGATAAGGTTATGAGACTCAATGATCGTTGTTGTAAACTAGACCTTCAGTGATTGATGCGTTCTCTTAAGCTGTAAGATAATACTACCTCCTCTTCTTTTTAAATGTCATTTTGGAATTATCAACTATTAACAAAATAAATGTCGTTTTGGATATTTTGTACATATTTTTTCATTATTACCCTCATTAGTTAATAAATACATTACGTCTTTTCATATTCACTCTTCATCTTTTCTCAAAACATTTATCTCTATCCTTTTTAATGAGCGTTATTATTGGCAAAAAAAATATTCTTAATAACTGTGCAACTTCTCAAAACGACACTTATTTTGAATAGGAGGGAGTATAAAATAGGCATATATATTTATCTCTTATTTATTTGATTTACCAAGTGATTCCTATTTTATTTGGATGACATACGAGGTATTTTGGTAACTAAGAATAATTATATGATGTGCTATTATAAATTATTTGTGGTCACTATGTTCCAGTGCGCTGGATTGATGACATCCCGGAAATGAGCTCAGGAATGTACATTATGTTAAACCCAGCAGGTAGACGATTGTCTGACAAAATGGTTAAGGTTCTGAGTGGTAATAATTTTGGAAATGAATAAGAAGTTGATTAATTATTTTGTCAGTAATTTAATTAATCAACGGACGTTATATCTTAAACATAGGGAGGTAAATCGATCAATCGGATTAATATTAATTAATCATGGAGGCTCCATTTTATTGGTAAAATAGTGGCGTAATGGGGAGAGCAATAATATTACTCTAGTGGGATGTTTTATTATTTAATTTCATTTAAATAGAAATTAATTTTATTCCATATTAATTAATTTTGGAAAATAATATTCCTACTAGAATCTTCTCTAGGGATTAGGAGACTTAGGAGTCTTCTAGAAGATGAAGCTTAGTAGGAGATCTATTTCCTACATTGGATTATTAATTGGAGTAGAATTAGGTTTCCTACTTAAGAATGAGCTCCGATCCGTTTGAATCGCTTCCAAATCGTCCTCGAACCGCTGCAAACACTTGCAAGAACTCAACACCGGAAGTGTTTCCGGTGAAGAGCCTCCGACGCTCATGTTAGTGAAAGTGATGAAGATGAGCTCTGCTCAGTAGGAGCAGCAACTGGAAATGAATAAAGAATGAGAGAGTTAGGGTTTGGAGTTACCTCAGCTCCTTTATATAGGAGTAGGAACACTTACTTGAAGTACCTAAAATGCCATGGCTGACTTATGCGAAGTGTCAAAAGTACCCTGGTCGGTTCGCATTCTGCCCACTCCTGAGTCAGCATGGAGATTTCTCCTTATCCTTTGTAAGCTCGGTCTCGTTGGGAGATTTTTCATGTGTTGCATCCAAGTGTATCAAGTCGTCGGAGGTCTCATAAGTCGACTTTGGGTATCGCCAAGTCGACCTGAAGTCGTATGTGTAATAAGGGTACTCTGTTACGTCCACTCATCTTTTATGGAAAAAGTCGACTTTTCCCAAGTCGACTTGGGAAAATCGTCTAGGAATCGTTGTCAGGTAAATGGCGATCCTCGGATGGCCGATGGGCCAGGTCGACTTTTGGAGATGTCGACTTAATGATGTCGTCAGCAGTATTTATTTAGTCGAGTAACTAGCATTTGAACAGGACTATGATAATAGGGCTAGATCTGGAGTGAACCGGTGGAAATGAGCTCCGATCTGTTTGAATCGCTTCCAAATTGTCTCGAACCGCTGCAAATTAAACACCTGCAAGAAGTCAACACCAGAAGTGTTTTCGGTGAAGAGCCTCCGACGCTCAAGTCTGTGAAAGTGATGAAGATGAGCTCTGCTCAGTAGGAGCAGCAGCTGGAAAATGAGTAGAGAATGAGAGAGTTAGGGTTTGGAGTTACCTCAGCTCCTTTATATAGGAGTAGGAACACATACTTGAAGTACCTAAAATGCCCTGGCCGACTTACGCGAAGTGTCCAAAATACCCTGGTCGGTTCGCATTATGCCCACTCCTGAGTCAGCATGGAGATTTCTCCTTATCCTTTGTAAGCTCAGTCTCGCTGGAAGATTTTCCCTGTGTTGCATCCAAGTTTATCAAGTCGTCGGAGGTCTTATAAGTCGACTTTGGGTATCGCCAAGTCGACCTGAAGTCGTATGTGTATTGACGGTACTCTGTTACGTCCACTCGTCTTTTATGGAAGAAGTCGACTTTTCCAAGTCGACTTGGGAAAATCATCTTGGAATCGTTGTCGGGTAAATGGTGATCCTCGGATGGCCGATGGGCCAGGTCAACTTTCAGAGATGTCGACTTAATGTTGTCGCCAGTAGTATTTATTTAGTCGGGTAACTAGCATTTGACCAGACTATGATAATAGGGCTATATCAATTAGTAATTGGAGTAGAATTAGGATTCCTAGGCCTAATGGGATAAGCCCATATTTAGCACCTCCTTAAGGTCCCTAATGGAGCCTATAAATACAGCAAGACCCAACCTGTTGTTCATGATTATGCTGACCGATTTTTTCACCTCTACATACGTGAGAAATAGCATTGTTCGAGAGTTAGGGAGATTCGATTAAACGCTCCACCAAGTTTAATCGAAGAAGGTGTTTGGGTAATTCGTGTTTTGGTACAATATACTTGAGCCTTTTATTACATATTTTCCGGCCACCTTCCTCAGCTGACCGCCGCCCATCGCCGCTGTCAACCACCGCCGGAAAACCATCGCCATCGCCGAAAGCCAGCCGAAGCCAGCTGATCGCTACCGCGAGCGAACGCCCGCAGTCGCGCCCAGCCAGGCTTCACTGCCAGCTCCCAGCAACAACGCCAGCTACGCCCGCGAGCATCATCCGATGTCTGCTTGCTCGCTGTCCGCGCCTGCTGCCAGTCGTCCATTGCGCAAGGTCGCAGCGTCCATCTGCCATGCGCGTGCCATTCCTCGTGTGCCCAGGCAACCCCCAACATCTCGCCCGCGTGACCCCAGAGGCCAGCACCTATCCGCAGCGGTGTAGGAGTCCCGTCCGCGTACATACCTACGCGCATCGCCAGCGACCCGCGTGTTGTACCAACGCCTGACGCGAACCAACTACTGCCCGCGACCAACGTCCACGACCGAGTAGCTACGCCGAGACCCGGCTGCCGTGAACCGAGCTTCATTGGAACTTTCGATTAGAATCAAATAAAGGCCAAATCTATCCGCCCATTAGATTGTGGTATTCAGACGAACTACACCAACGGTACTCTACATCGTCTCAGAGTCGGCAAAAATTTTAAAAGGTAAACGTCCATATCCTAACTATAGATTCCGCTGCGTTAGGATTTATTTCGATAAGTTCAATACTGTTTATGTTGTTTGATGTTCCTCATAGAACCCAACAACTGGTATCAGAGCCCAGGTTTAATTCAACCTCGTGTGCAGTTTGAATTTGGACTTTGTAGTTTACATGAATTATGTGCGTACGGGCGCAGCGGCATAGTAGATTAGAAATTGCAGTAAGTTTTTGCAGGTGATTTCGAATTCGACTATTGTTGCCCGTATGTATGGTTTTTAATTCATGTTGAATGTATGCTGTTTTTAAAGCCTCGGACATATCGAGGAATTTTTGGGTTGGTGAATGCTTGTAATAAATTATTTGCGCGGTGGGACACCGCCTAGTGTATTGCTTTCATAGAAACTCATGTACGGCTCCTGCGTGGGTCATAGGGATGATTATGTAATTGTTGTTCATATTATTCATTATTGATCCGGCGGGCGTGGACCAACCTTGAAGGGGCAAGGTGATAAACACATACACGGATGCCATGGTGATGATCCAATGGTGACTTTCCCGGAGATGACCAATTCAGTGGGAGTCACTGCGAAAGGGGAGTTCCAATACCTGAATCGGAGAACACACTCAAGAAGGACAGGACAGTGTTTTCTCCGTAACATTGGAGATAGATTAATGGCCATGAAAGTTGGATTATAGTTCCTGGTTTATTATTGCTTATTAATCATGCATGTTTTATGTGATTGCTTATGTGCTAATCAAACATGTTTTAGAAAATCCCGTAAAATAAAAATTATATTAAGTGTGTAGTGGATTGAAATAAATTACATCCAAGGCCTCCATTATAGGTTTGTCAGTGAAGTGATTTAATTCGAGCCCATAGGACGTTTTATTTCACAGTTCACAAGGACGGATCTCCTTCGGGATGGTTATAGTGAGCTATTTCAAAAGCGTATGGGTCACCCAAAGGTGGACGTATAATTTTGGTGGTAAACTTAGTACCATTTAATGGGTTACACTTAAAGTGCAAATAATTACGATTGTCCCAAAGGATAAGGTCGTTTTTATTCTTTTATAAGTTAATTGCGCTGGCCAAAAGATGAAACCGACTATTAGTTAAGTATTGCTCGGTTGTATGTTAAGCTAATGGGATTTATCCCTCCTCTTGCAAATGTTTGAACCGTAGACATCCACACTCTGTAGCCTGTGGGGATTCGGTGTTTTCAGGTGTTGGTGAATTTATTTGAATATTGTTACATGGGATCAATATTTGATGTTTAAATTCAAAACTACTTGACTGAGTAAAGACTATGTTTGCATGATCCCAGGAATTCAAAATGTCTTTCAATCCGTTGTCCGTAATTCTCAAAGATAACAAACTTGTTGGTCCCAATTATATTGACTGGAAAAGGAACTTGGATATTTTGTTAACTGCTACTGGGTACAAATTTGCTACTGTTGAGGCTTGTCCGGCTGCGCCTGCTGACAATGCACCAGACCAAGAGAAAAAGGAGTATGCTCGGTGGAAAAAGGCTGACGAAGATGGTGAAGTGTTTCATCTTGGCATCTTTTTAAAATGTACTTCAACATCAACATTAGTCTATGAACACTGCAGTAGAGATGCTTCTCAATCTCAAGGAGTTATTTGGTCATCAGTCGCGGGCTGCCCGACAAGAGGCCATGAGGGTTCTGATGAACATGACCATGCGTGAAGGCACTCGCGTAAGGGAACATGTTCTTGCTATGATGGTCCAGCTTGAATGAGCTGGAGGTTCTTGGGGCTTTTATTGATGGGGAAACCTAGGTCGATATAGTGCTCCAGTCTTTGCCGAAGAGCTTCGAGCAATTCAGTTGAATTACAAACTTGTCTATGAACTTCAGTCGGCAGAGGGCCTGTTTCGTCAGAAGAACCAAGCTATGGTGGCCCAGCGGGGAGAAGCTTCCACTTCAAAGGCTCCTAAGGTCAAGAAGAGAAACCGCAGGAAAGGGCAATGCGGTCATGAATGACGCACAACTTCGACAAAAAAGCGAAGAAGCCGAAAGGCAAGTGCCACAAATGTTAGCAAAAAGGAACTGGAAGGCAGACTGCCCTCTCCTCAAGAAGTTCGACAAAGGCCTCGGATTGTGTTAGTGTTCAGTTGGAGCGAGAGAAGATTGAATCACTGGAATGCGTTCGGGAGGGATCGTAAAACTTATATCTTTTTCTTTAGTTGTTGAAACATGTTTAGAGGTATTATCTACCAGAACCTGGTGTGTAGATACAGGAGCCACTGATCATGTCTGCAATTTAATGCAGGGGTTCCAGGAAACCAAGCGACTTAGTGAAGGAGAAGTTACCATCTACTTTGGCGATGCTAGTAAAGCGTCAGCAGTTGCAGTGGGAGACATATATTTAGATTTTGGCTTAGATATGTCTCTAGTTTTGAAATATTGTCTTTATGTTCCTAGTTTTAGAAAGAATTTGATTTCAGTTTCTAAGTTGTTTATGAACGGTTTTTCTGCTATTTTCGATAATAAAGTTGTTATTCGTTTTGGCAAAAAGTTCATATGTTCTAGTTCATTAGTTGACAATCTATACATTCTAGAATCTAAGTCATCTCCACTGCAACTGAAACAATTACTTAATTCATCATCTAATCTTAATAAGAGAAAGGAACCTTCCAAAATGAACGAACATATCTTTGGCATCTAAGACTTGGTCATATTAACCTTAGGAGGATTCAAAGGTTGGTAGCAGACGGGCCCTTGGGATCGTTAGAAGTCGAGGCTTTTCCAACTTGTGAGTCTTGCCTGGAAGGCAAAATGACTAAGAGGGTTTTTAGTTCAAAGGGGCATAGAGCCGTAGATGTGTTAGGGCTAGTTCATTCTGATCTATGTGGTCCTATGAGTGTTCAAGCGAGAGGTGGTTTTGAGTACTTCGTTACGTTTATCGATGATTACTCGAGATATGGGTACATTTTCCTTCTACACCGCAAGTCTGAATGATTTGAAAAGTTCTTGGAGTATAAGGCAGTTGTGGAGAAGCAGTTAGGAAAAAGTATCAAGTCATTACGATCAGATCGTGGTGGCGAATATCTCTCGAATGAATTTAGGAACTACTTGACGGATAATGGGATTATGTCCCAGCTGACTGCGCCTGGCACGCCTCAGCAGAATGGCATAGCAGAACGAAGGAATAGGACTCTTATGGAAATGGTTAGGGCAATGATGAGTTATATTACTTTACCAGATTTGTTTCGGGGATACGCCCTAGAAACAGCGGTATACATTCTGAATAGAGCACTTTCTGAATCAGTATAGTCTACACCATTGGAGTTGTGGTCTGGGCATAAGCCCAGCCTAAGGCATCTCAGGATTTGGGGTAGTCCAGCACACGTGCTGAGAACCGATACTGATAAGTTGGAACTGAGAACAGAAGTAAGGCTGTTTGTGGGATATCCTAAGGAAACGAAAGGTGGTCTATTTATATTCTCGAGGACCAGAAAGTAATCGTTAGCACGAATGCTAGGTTCTTGGAAGAAGAGTATGCTTTAGATCATAAGCCCAGTAGTAGACATGTCCTCGAGGAGTTAAAGGCAGTGAGTACTTCAATACCGAGTGCGCTAGATGTTACACCACAAAATACTGCAACACGTATCGCTGATGATGCACCTGAGCAGGTAGTACCTCGTCGTCGTGAGAGGGTTGTCCGGCAGCCCGAACGATTCACCGGTCTGGGAGAGTCTTCTGAGGCCGTCCTAGACGTTCTTGAATCCGACCCATGGACTTACAATGAGGCACTCCAAGATCGGGATGCACAGTCTTGGCAAAAGGCGATGAAATCTGAAATAGGGTCAATGGACTCTAATCAGGTCTGGGATCTTGTATAGCCACCCAGTGGCGTTCGCGCCATTGGATGCAAGTGGGTCTATAAGAGAAAGAGAGGAGCAGATGGGAAGGTTGAGACCTTCAAAGCTAGGCTTGTTGCGAAAGGGTACACCCTAAAAGAAGAGATCGATTATGAGGAAACCTTTTCGGCGGTTGCCATGCTCAAATCCATCAGGATTCTCTTGGCTGTAGCCGCTCATATGGATTATGAGATTTGGAAAATGGATGTTAAGACTTCTTTCCTTAACGAGAATTTGGACGAGAACATCTATATGCAGCAACCAGAAGGACTCATTGCAAAGGGCCAAGAGCACCTAGTCAGCAAGCTAAAGAGGTCCATTTATGGGCTGAAGCAAGCTTCGAGGTCTTGGAACATCTGTTTTGACGAGGTTGTCCAATCATATGGATTTACCCAATGTCCGGATGAGCACTGCGTGTACAAGAAAAGTGATGGAAACATGGTGGTGTTTCTAGTGTTGTACGTGGATGACATTCTTCTCATTGGAAACAGTGTGAAGATGTTATCAGACGTAAAGGTATGGTTATCCAAGCAGTTTGATATGAAGGATTTGGGAGAAGTAGGACATGTTCTCGGAATCAAGGTCATTCGTGACCGAGAGAAGAGAAAGTTGTGCCTATCCCAATCCACATACATAGACACTGTCCTTAAGCGTTTCAACATGTAGGATTCCAAGAAAGGGGATTTGCCCTCTCGGCATGGAATACCTCTATCTAAGAAGATGTCCCCTAAGACACCTCAAGAGGTAGAGGACATGAAGGCAGTTCCTTATGCATCGGCAGTAGGAAGCCTCATGTATGCGATATTGTGCACGCGACCTGATATTTGTTATGTCGTGGGCATGGTAGCAAGATATCAAAGTAATCCAGGACCGAATCATTGTTCTGCGGTAAATCATATACTCAAGTACCTACGTTGGACTAAGGAGTACATGTTGATTTACCAGGCAGATGAATTGGTTCCGTTGGGGTACTCCGATTCTGATTTCCAGGCAGATCGGGACGAAAGCAAGTCGACCTCAGGGTTTGTGTTTACTTTAGGAGGAGGAGCCATAGTATGGAGGAGTGTCAAGCAAAAATGCGTGGTAGACTCAACCATGGAGGCTGAGTATGTAGCAGCCTCAGAGGCAACGAAAAAAGCTGTCTGGCTAAGGAATTTTCTCCTCAACCTTGATGTGGTACCGAGTTTGCCCGCTGTGATTACAGTATTCTGTGATAATAGCGGAGCCGTAGAAAAATAGAAGGAGCCACGAACTCATAAAGCGAGTAAACACATAGAGCGCAAGTACCACCTGATACGAGAAATCGTTGGACGAGGAGAAGTCGTTGTTGCCAAGATACAGTCAGAGGACAACCTAGCAGATCCTTTTACGAAGAGCCTACCGGCGAAAGTCTTTACAAGTCACGTAGAAGGAATGGGAGTCGGATGTTAGGGCGACATAGTAGACTAGTCTCTGAGAATTAGATTGAAAGAAATTGTGGTTAGTTTTTTTAGCCATGAGCTTATAAAGCATAAGTGGGAGATTGTTAGAGATATGCTGTAAAAGCTATGTTTTGCAGATTCTATCAATTCCATTTTGATTTGGCCATCATGTTTCAGTCAAAGTACATATGTTTGCAGTTTATTTATTTATGCAAATCATACTCCATGTCTTATATTGAGATATTGTGGTTCGAAGTGTTTCGAATAGAAAATCACCTATCAGTTCCTTATAAGACTAAACTATTCGTTCACAGTCTAGACAAGCAGTGAGACCCCTCTTGGAAAAAGACTGTAGTGTAGTCTTGATTCAGTTGGTCTTTGACTGAAGGATTACACTAGCACTTATGTTAAGTGTTGAACAGGACCACGGAAGGATAAGGTTATGAGACTCACTGATATATCGTTGTTGTAACCTAGACCTTCAGTGATTGATGCGTTCTCTTAAGCTGTAAGATAATATAAAATAGGCATATATATTTATCTCTTATTTATTTGATTTACCAAGTGATTCCTATTTTATTAGGATGACATACGAGGTATTTTGGTAAGTAAGAATAATTATATGATGTGCTATTATAAATTATTTATGGTCACTATGTTCCAATGCGCTGGATTGATGACGTCCCCGAAATGTGCTCAGGAATGTACATTATGTTAAACCCTGCAGGTAGAAGATTGTCTGACATAATGGTTAAGGTTCTGAGTGGTACTAATTTCTGAAATGAATAAGAAGTTGATTATTTATTTTGTCAGTAATTTAATTAATCAACGGATGTTATATCTTAAACATAGGGAGGTAAATCGATCAATCAGATTAATATTAATGAATCATGGAGGCTCGATTTTATTGGTAAAATAGTGGCTAAATGGGGAGAGCAATAATATTACTCTAACGAGATGTTTTATTATTTAATTCCATTTAAATGGGAATTAATTTTATTCCATATTAATTAATTTAATTAGGAAAATAATATTCCTAATAGAATTTTCTCCAGGGATTAGGAGACTTAAGAGTCTTCTGGAAGATGAAGATTAGTAGGGGATATATTTCCTACATTGGATTATTAATAGGAGTAGAATTAGGTTTCCTAATTAGGAATTAATTTTATTCCATAAGTACTAATTTAATTAGGAAAAGTATTCCTACTAGAATCTTCTCTAGTGTTAGGAGACTAAGGAGTCTTTTTTCTAGAAGCGGTAGATTAGTAGGAGATATCTTTCCTACATTAGATTAGTAATTGGAGTAGAATTAGAATTCCTAGGCCTAATGGGATAAGCCCATATTTAGCACCTCCTTAAGGTCCCTAATGGAGCCTATAAATACAACAAGTCCCAAACTCTTGTTCATGATTATGCTGGCCGATTTTTTCACCTCTACATATGTGAGAAATAGCATTGTTCGAGAGTTAGGGAGATTCGATTAAACGCTCCACCAAGTTTAATCGAAGTAGGTGTTTAGGTAATCCGTTAGAAGGCCTTTTGGTACAATTAACTTGAGCCTTTTATTACATATTTTTCGGCCACCTTCCTCTGCTGACCGCCGCCCATCGCCGCTGTTAACCACCGCCGGAAAACCATTGTTGCCGCTGGAAGCCAGCAGAAGCCAGCCGTTCGCTACCGCGAGCGAACGCCCGCAGTCGCGCCTAGCCAGGCTTCACCGCCAGCTCCCAGCAACGACGCCAGCTACGCCCGCGAGCATCATCCGCTGTCTGCTTGCTCGCTGTCCACGCCTGCTGCCAGTCATCCACCGTGCGAGGTCGCAGCGTCCATTTGCTACGCGCACGCCATTCCAAGCGCGCCCAGGCAACCCGCAACAGCTCGCCCGCATGACCCCAGACGCCAGTGCCTATCCGCAGTGGTGTAGGAGTCCCGTCCGCGTACGCGCACACACCTCTGCGCATCGCCAGCGACCTGCGTGTTGCACCAGCGCCCGACGCACACCAGCTGCTGCCCGCTACCAACGTCCACGACCGAGCCGCTGCACCGACGCCGAGACCTGCGTGTCGTGAACCGAGCTTCGTTGGAACTTTCGATTAGAATTGAATAAAGGCCAAATCTATCTTCCCATTAGATTGTGGTAATCAGACGAACTACACCAACGGTACTCTACATTGTCTCAGAGTCGGCAAAAACTTTAAAAGATAAATGTCCAAATCCTAACTATAGGTTCTGCTGCGTTAAGATTTATTTCGATAAGTTCAATACTGTGTATATTGTTTGACGTTCCTCATAGAACCCAACACTATTAACATTCCATAGTCTAACCTTGCGCTTAGGGTTTTTCTCATATATGCCCCTGACACTTTGCTTATTAATTCTGAATTTCAAATTTAGAATAATGATGTGCCGCGTCGCTTTTTGTCTCCTCGTATTTCGCGCCTCCTCTGAACTGTTAGATCTTACTTTGATCTAAAGATTAGGGTTTCAAGGCTACCCCTATAAATGTATCTTCCTTTCTCATTCCACCACTTTTCCCAATTATTCCTTCTCTCAGACTATCTCAAATCCCCGGCAGTCAAATTTTGGTTTTTCCAGCGCAATCACTCTCCGACAACTTTCTCAGACTTCCCAGAACTTCTCATACCAATCAATATGTGTAAGTCTCATTAATTTCATACTTCTGCAATTTTTTGTTGTTTTTCCGGGTTTCATGCTTGGAGTTCATCTGTTCTTCAAAATTTTCAGAATCTTCAAGTATTTTCTTGGCATCTTTCGGCACTGGATCTTCAACCACACGAGTCGGGCACTATTTGTGTCCATTTAGATTGAGGGCCTCTCTGTTTCCCGACTTCTCTTCGTGTTCAATTGAGTCGAGTTAGAGACCTTATAGTTCATCCAACCACTCATACTTTTCCCGCGGTCGACTTGCGATTGCGAACATCCTTACGTCGATGCTTCTTTATTCCCTAATCCTTAGTGTGTAGTTTGTGTTTCGTTGTACTGATCATCATTCTCTTTTTAAATTCTTCGTTAGATTCCGACTATGACTCCATATCTGGTTCTCTTGCTCGTCAGATCGATGATTATTCGGACTCTGACTCTGTTCAAATAATTGGCTCTAACCACCAGTCAAGAAAGAAAGCTCTCCGCCTTCCTCCTTTTCTTCTTTTGGGGTTGAATGGGACGAGTATAACCAAGCATTGATGTCGGGTACTCTAAATGAAAATCCCAGCTCTTCTCGAGTTGGATCTCCTCGACTTAACCTCTTTTCCCTGAGGTACTCTACTTAGGTTTTTAGATATACCTGTGTATCACCAGTCCCGTTCCTTCCCCTATAATCGCTCTCTTTGTTGAGCCTAAAAATGTTGTATCATTAGCATGCCCGCTGGCCAAGCTAGCAGTACTTAACCCTTTCTCTTATGTCCCTACAGTCGAAGTCGAGGGTTTTAGGAAGTTTAGCGGGCTTCTTTCTGAATGGGAGCTGATCGCCCCTAGCCCTAATGACGATTTTGCTCATCCTCCCAAGGGTTGTTACAACTTTTTTGTAGACCAGATAATGTTCGGGTTGCGCTTCCCTATCCAGCCCGAGCTTTTAACCATTAGCTATTTGTACAATGTTCCCATAAATCAATTTTCTCCCAACGCTATCCGCATTATGGTATCCTTTGTTATTATTTCCAAAATAAAGTTGGGTCTTTTCTTGCCCAAGTTTCTCCTTTACTATAATAGTTACCATTTCATTAAGGACGCCTATTGTCTGGGTCGTCGTGGCGTTTCTTCTTTTTTTTTTTTT
>CACSLK010034108.1:5501506-5515847 GCA_902706635.1 Striga hermonthica | reverse complement strand
TAATAATAATAATAATAATAATAATAAATAATAATAATAATAATAATAATAATAATAATAATAATAATAATAATAATAATAATATAATTGTAAGTTCTAAAGATTGGAAGTAAATCGATGAACTTTCTGGATTCACAGCAGTCAGAAAATCGCGAGTGTAATTAAGGGAAGTTTGTTTTTAGTTGGATAAAAAACCCTTTTATATTAAAGATTAATAGACTAATAAAGTGTGGTTTATTTTGGCAGGTCAATGAAGATCAAGTGCGGGATTCAACTTCCTTAAACGCAAGAGAGAGATCGCGGGATTCCTAAATTAAAGACCTTCCTTGTTTATATTTGACTTGGACGCAAAGAAAAGGAGAGACTTACCAATTGATGCTCGAGGATAAAAGGAGAACTGCATGCATGTGGAGGACAACTTTTATCACTTCGGTTATTCATTTTCTTTTGTGCGAGTATACCTTGTTTATTTGAGCGAAGTGAGATTTTATATATACCTTATTCTGAGAGTTTGTAACTGAGTGTTCGGAGATTCATTCTGTTTAGTTTGAGGGATTCGAACTAAGAAATCCACAAGGGAGTTGTGGTCAGATAAGTAGTTGTGTGGATCTATATTTAAGTAGAGTGTAGAAGGACTCTATACTGTAAACCCTTGAATAATGTTTGAGTTATTCACATTAATGAAAGAGATTTGAAGGGAGAGTGGGACGCTCTCCTGATGGTTCAATTTTTGGTGAAAACTGCTTCCGCAATTGTTTGAAACTTCTTTACTGCCTGTTTGTTCAATTTTCGTGAAACTCTGGATACTTGGTGTACGAATATCAAACTTCAATTGGCACCAGAGCGGGTTTTCGTCTAAATTACGAAAGATCTAAGCACTTGTGTTACTGTGCAATCATGAATCAAGAAAGTGGATCGATGTCTAGGCCTCCGCAATTGGGCAGTTCAAATTACTCGTATTGGAAGTCTATAATGACAAGTTTTCTAAGATCGCTTGGAAAAGGTGTGTGGGAAAGTGTTGAAAACGGTTGGGAGCATCCAGCCATGGCACAAGCACCTGATCAAGAAAAAGGAGCTACGACAGTCACGGTTCCTAAACCTAAAGACAATTGGACAGATGTTGAGACGCTTCAAGAAGAAGCCAACTATCGTGCCTTGTATGCGATTATGATGGCAGTAGATCAGACAAGACACAAGATGATAGTTCATTGCAAGACTGCAAAAGATGCTTGGCGGGTCTTACAACGTCAATTCGAAGGTTCAACGTCTGTCAAAGCGTCCAGACTTCAACGAGTAACTCTCAAATTTGATAAAATCAGAATGAGGGATGAAGAGACAATTGATATATACTATGACAGATTCTGTGATCTGGTGAATCAAAGTGCGATGCCTAGAGAAGAAATTTCTGAGAAGCGTCAAGTTCAAAAGATTATGAGAACGGTTGTTCCCAGGTTCAGAGAGAAAATTACAGCTCTTGAGAGTTTCCAAAGAGAGGCGTCTCTGGATGCTGATGAACTTCTCGGAGAGCTCAGGACGTTTGAAATGAAAAACAATTATGACAAAGTCAAAAGTAAGGGTCTATCTCTCAAAGCTGCTGTTGTTGAAGAAAGAGAAGAAAGCGATGACGATGAAGGTTCGGTGGCTGATGATAGTGAGCTGAAAGAAGCACTAGCTCTAATTGCGCGAAACTATGGGAAGATGAGTCAAAGGATGTACAAGAATAAATTTGCTGGAAAAAAGGGCAACATTTTCAGCAAGAATGTGGTTAAGGACAAGAAAAATAGTATGCCACTCTCCAAAACCTGACTCACAACGAGTTGAGAAGGATCAATGCAGGGAGTGTCGAGGCTTTGGACACTTTCAGTATGAGTGTGCTAACTTTAAGAAGAAAAACAAGTCTCTGAAAGCAACCTGGGAAGATTCAGATGACGAAGGCACAGACGAACCTCCATCGCACACTAGTAATATGGTGATCCACACCTCAGTTAAGAAGTTCATGTGTCTCACCACTTCTCACGTTCCGACCAAGTTTGAAGAAAGTTTAAGAGAAGCTGAAGCATCTAAAGATGAAGCAAATCAGAATGTATGTGTTGATCTAGTACACTTACTTGCCATGGAAAAAGTGTGCTCAAGCATCTGAAGCCATACAGAAGGTTCAAAATGAAGTGTTTAGACTTTCAAGGGTAAACAGGGTGTTGAACGAACAAGCACCTCTTCCACTGCTGCTAAAGATTGTGAACTGGATACTGCAAAGGCTCGAACCAACATCCTTGAGAGCAGTGTCAAACTTGCTAAGCAAGATGGACTGGAAAAGGCTCAGACCATTGAATGCTTGAGGTCCGAACTATTTTCTACTCAGAAACTACTTGCGGAACGGAACCAGAAGATCTTGAAGCTGAAAACCGAAGTTGATCGGCTCATGAACGAACATGCCAACATGGAAAGTAAAGTGAAAGCAAATTCTGCCGAGTTGAATCGTACTGTCGAGGTTGTTTGAAAACTGACAAGGGAAAAGCTGCTAAATGAGCTTCTTTCTTTGGGTAAACAACATGGTGATCTTACTGGAATAGGGTACTGTAACACCCCAAACTCATGTCATTCATTTTATGCTTAAGTATTATTTTTCATGGATATTATTTATGTTTAATTTAATGATTTATAAAGTTATTTTTATTTTTATTGTAAGCTCGATTTTATGTGATAATTAAGTGAGTGTCCACACTCATTTATTTATCAAGTTAATGATTAAAAAGGGAATTATTTAGATGTCCTCATCTATTTAATTTTCCTAAGTATTAATGCAATAATGTTAATATAATTTTAATTATGAAATGGCTTAATTTAATTAATATAATTTTAATGTATTAATGAAGATAATAATTATTAAGATGATAAATTGAGCTCAAATAACAGTCCAATTTTCCTAAGCCAGATGAAAGCTCAAGACTTCACGATGTTTTATTCCTCATCCAAGCAATAAGAGTCCTAGCCTATATCAATTACCTAGTTCTATTGTGCAAGAACTCATGTTATATACGACACTTAATAAATATCTCTCCCTTTATCTCTATCTCTCTCACCGATCCCTCTCATCTCTCTCTCGGCCCTCTCCCTTTTTTTTTTTTAATTTTCCCGAAGCTTTCATCGTCTTCATCATCCCATCATCGCATCATCATCGACTACCTTCTTCCCCAGCTTCACCATCACCATCGTTCATCGTCACCACCATCGATCACCATCACCATCTTCACCGTTCGCGCAGGCCCCACCTCCATCGCCGACCACCATCCTCCACAATCGCAGCGAGCCCTCCACGAAGCTCCATCTAAGTCGAGCAGGCCCTTCCTCCACGTTCAGCGTCACCGCAGCGAGCACCTCGGCAGCCCTTCGCCGCCGCAGCAGCCTTCACCACCATCCAGTCGCAGCCACAGTCCGCCGAGCCCTTCGCGCACAGCTCCGACGCAGTCCGCTGCCCCCTTCATCGCAGCCTTCTCCGTCGATAGACTACCGTTCCTCAGTCACGAACAGCCCCTCCACGTACACGGCCAAGTTCAACTAAGCCCTCTTTCGAACCGTTAGACTTTTCCCGAGCGGTAAAACCCTAACGCCTTAACCTACTTGGACTGTTAATTTGAATTCGGTTAATAACGTAAGAATTATTAATGTGTTTAAAGTAGATAATTGAACCTCTTACGCTTGCTTAAGTCGAGTAATTGTTGAGTTATTGTTGAGTTGGAATTGGTCGGAGCCTTGCCGGGCTTCCGAAAGAATTAATTGAATGATATGTGAATAGGGTTAATTGTTATCAATTTATGTGTTCATAATCGTGTCTTATTATGTGATAAACGTGCCTAGAATCATTGCTTTAGGTTGCTTTCGAGATGATATGAAGTTCGGATAATTAGGTTATGATTTCATGTGTAATTGTCATTTTCGTGCTGTCTGTTCGGAAGCAATTTAGGCCCCTGAGATGTTATTTTCCGTTTTCGAGTTCTGCATATGATATGTAGTTCGTTCAGTTGTCTTTACGTGAGCTTTGGAATAGTGCAATTTCGACTTAAAACGAATAAGTTATGATTTTTACAAAATTGACTGCGCGAGCAGTTTTTCTTAAATCCAGCTGCAGTTAGGTTTGGATCTTTTGTGTGTTTATGATATGATAATGTGCTCAAATGAACCTAAAGTCTTCATTGAAATTGTATTTCTATGTGTTATCTTTCATGTGGTTCTAGAATCAAGCAAAAATATGGTCCGAGTAGTGAATGATACCTGTTTTCGTAAAACTGTGCATGAATTTATTTTAAATTTCTGGACAGTATTTTAGCTTTGAATGTTTGCTGGTTTCGAACCATGTATATGACCTTATTTGCTTTTGAGTGCTAAATAAAAGTTGTAGTAACATGTCTTAGGAGCAATATGAGACTTGAATCATGTTAATGCGACTTGTATGTTGAAAGATATGCTTGTTTTAAAAATGCAGCACGTGTTACATTTTGTCAAAGGATTATGTGTAATTGTTTAAATGAGCCTTATGTTTATTAAGAATGCTTATATGACATGAATGAGCTGTAAAGCATTGAGTGAGATAAAGATGAACCTTAGATGATTAAAAGGTGTCCTTAGGCAAGCAAGCTAAGAGTTCAATTGTCCAAATGCTTTAAGTAAGAATGTTTTTCAAAAGAATGCAAGCAAGGCGAAGCCAAGCGAGTAAAGTTTTTCTAAAGCTTATGTATGATTATAAGTATAAGTATAAGTATAAGAATAAGTTCCATGTTAAGACACTAATACATGACCCCAATGAATGTAGTTTTACGAGGAGTCGAGCCCTCGAGTTTCGTTCAAAATCAAGTTCAAGTCTTAGCCGAGCATTCTACTGAAAAGGTGGGGGAAGTTCTACTTTATTAATCCTATTTAATTACCTATGCTATGAATGAAGTTAAGTAGCTTGCACAGTACCCATGTTTATACAATGTTCCAACATTCGAGCAAGTCGTTTGTTGCAGTACCAAGGTTCACGGACTATAACTCTAGAGGGAAGCTAAGTGCTAGGGTTAGAGGGTGTAAGTGATTATGTGTAAACTTCGTTGGTGCACTCTTCGAACGGTTGTATCCGTCGATAAGACTGTACGGAGCCTAGTGAAAGGCTATCTTCCTTCAACCTATTGAAAGGTACTCTCATCAAGCCTATTTGGCCGTGCCATCTGCGAGAGGCATTGTTCTTCCACCACCTAAAGTGGTATAAGAAGTTTGATGAGTGGTGGGAGTGTGACAAGAATGTAATCGCCTGCATGCAAAGACTCTAGTGTTTAGTTGTCTAATAGAGTTGTAGAATCAAGAAAGTCTTTCGACTTGTGGGTCACCACTCGTCGGGAGCTCATGATTATGTGGAGTATACGAAAACGATTCCATGCTTTGATTAGGATGATAACGTAGAGGGATCTCTCACGGAGTAAGTGGAAATGCTCACCCCATTTGTTTTCCACACCCAGGTTTTTGGCGAGCTGGCAAAGGAGCGATGGCAAGGGTGGTCACATGTTTTAATGTTTATGATACTTATGTTTTAAAAGCTTCCGCTATGCAAAGTTTATTTTATGAAATAAGTTATGGTTCATGCATGTCAAGTTAAAGTGTAAGTTCTCAAGGCAACGCCATGAAATGTTCTATGTTCACGTATGAAATGTTTATGTTCATAAAAAGTTTTATGGTTATGAAAGGATTATGTATGAAACGTTTTTCAAAGTAAGTAGCACCCTGAGTTCCAAGTAAAGTTTTCAAATGTCTTATAAAAAGAAAAATTTATTCTAGAAATTCAATGTACGAAAAGTGGGGTGTTACAGTTTGGTATCAGAGCCCAAGTTTTGTGGTTTTGTAGACTCGTAAAGTGTTTTCAAAATGTTTTCAAAGAATTGACCACTCGCCACCGTCGCACCATGCCAACTCTGAGGTAAGTTATTTGAGTTAAGTTATTATTACGTGCATAATAGAATAACATGAGTTGGGGCTTAAGATTCTACCCATGAATGGATTCAAACTCTAGAGATGATCAAACATAGTGAGCTTAGAAGCAAGCGATTAACTCTAGTATCTTCCAGAAATGGCAAGAAGAAATCAAAATGTGGTACCACCGGCCAACGACATGGATCAAGCTAAAATGATGGGCCATTTTCGAGAGATGGATCTGCCAATTTTCACCGGAAAAGAAGGACCAGCGCATGTAGACGAGTGGTTCATGACCATGGAGGATATATTCGAGGTATTGGGATGCACCAATGAGCAAAAGATAACGTGCGGTCAATACCAGCTGAAAGAGGATGATAAGAGGTGGTGGACCACCTATTGGAGGACAAAGCCAGCGGACGAACGCACGAATTTGACCTGGGAGAGGTTTAACGAGATCATGGCGGAAAAGTACTATCCCCAGTACTATCGCGAGCAACTGGAGAGCGAATTCTGGAACTTAACTCAAGGGAGCCTAACTGTGGATGAGTATGAGAGGGAATTCACTAGGCTAAGCTATTTTGTGGATCATCTGGTGGATACGGATGACAAAAGGGCGAAGAAGTTTAGAAGAGGTTTGAAACCTACTATCCGACACCTAGTGGCGTGCCATGGAGATCTTCCCTATGCAGAAACTGTGGGCAGGGCGCTACAAATTGAGGCAAGTATCAAGCTAGAAAAGGAGGCTACTCAAGCCATGGAGACTCAAGCTTCGGGTAGCAACAAGAAGAGGAAATTCGAACACCCGAAGAAGAAGAAAGAAGGTGGCCAAGCTCTTCAACCCCAACCGCTGCAGCAAGTGCCCGCCGTGGATAGGCAAGAATGCAACAATTGTGGCAAGAGGCACCGGGGCAAGTACCTATTGGGGCAGAACATATGTTTTCATTGCAAGAAGCCTGGGCACTTGAGGGTAAATTGTCCGGGAATCGGTCAACCGCCACCACCACCACAACAGAATTTGCCTCCGCCAAGGCAAGGGAGGATTGGAGAAAGAGCTCCCGCGAGAGTTTACAACTTGTCTCACTACGAGGAGGAGATGAAGAAGGAGCCAAAATAGTTATCATTTGGTGATTTGAATTGTTTGATTTCAAGATTCGGATTTTTAAAACTATTACTTTGTTTTCGCATGGGATATTGTTTCGCCTTGTGTTTCGCATGGATTGGATTTTGGAAATTTCAGATAATTTTTATTTTTATGGATTACAATCATTGTCTATATGTTCTTCGTAAGCATGCATGTGATGTTGTATTGTTGATTAGATGGCGATCATCTGAGCCACGCAAACCGTTCTAGGACCAGGTTGTCGCACGTCCCGAAAGATCCGTGAGTTCCGACAGTACGGCTACGACTCCCAGAAAACCATTGGAGCGAAAGTCCAAGAGATATTCGAGTTATGGGAAGGTGCAAGAAAAATGGGAAAGGATAGGAAGATCAAGAAAGATGCACTGTCCCATTGGGATGGCTGCAAGAAGCTACTCACTGTGTTGCCACTGGAGTGGAAGGCCGATGTCAATAGACTCTATATAGAGCTATTGATTGAAGGTATGGAAGATGGAAATCGAAAGAAGGAGGATGTGGTCAGCTTTTACGACTTAGTTCTGAAAGTAGGCAACTTGTGGGAAGAAAGGGAAATCCCACTGGAGACCTGATTGGAGACCACTGTAGAAGACCCAACTGAAGAGGAGCCAGCTGAGGATGAGCTTAACTCGAATGGAAGTGTTGGAAGTAATTAGAAGCTAAGCCGTTTCTTATGTTTGATGAACTCTATAAATAAGAACTTTTTATGGGGACGGAAAATTTTTAAGAAGGGTAGATTGTAACACCCCAAACTCATGTCGTTCATTTTATGCTTAAGTATTATTTTTCATGGATATTATTTATGTTTAATTTAATGATTTATAAATTTATTTTTATTTTTATTTTTATTGTAAGCTCGATTTTATGTGATAATTAAGTGAGTGTCCACACTCATTTATTTATCAAGGTAATAATTAAAAAGGAAATTATTTAGATGTCCTCATCTATTTAATTTTCCTAAGTATTAATTCAATAATGTTAATATAATTTTAATTATGAAATGGCTTAATTTAATTAATATAATTTTAATGTATTAATGAAGATAATAATTATTAAGATGATAAATTGAGCTCAAATAACAGTCCAATTTTCCTAAGCCAGATGAAAGCTCAAGACTTCACGATGTTTTATTCCTCATCCAAGCAACAAGAGTCCTAGCCTATATCAATTACCTAGTTCTATTGTGCAAGAACTCTTGTTATATATGACACTTAATAAATATCTCTCCCTTTATCTCTATCTCTCTCATCGATCCCTCTCATCTCTCTCTCGGCCCTCTCCCTCTTTTTTTTTTTTTTATTTTCCCGAAGCTTTCATCGTCTTCATCATCCCATCATCGCATCATCATCGACTACCTTCTTCCCCAGCTTCACCATCACCATCGTTCATCGTCACCACCATTGATCACCATCACCATCTTCACCGTTCGCGCAGGCCCCGCCTCCAACGCCGACAACCATCCTCCACGATCGCAGCGAGCCCTCCATGAAGCTCCATCTAAGTCGAGCAGGCCCTTCCTCCACGTTCAGCGCCACCACAGTGAGCACCTCGGCAGCCCTTAGCCGCCGCAGTAGCCTTCACCACCATCCAGTCGCAGCCACAGTCCGCCGAGCCCTTCTCGCACAGCTCCGACGCAGTCCGCTGCCCCCTTCATCGCAGCCTTCTCAGTCGATAAACCACCGTTCCTCAGCCACGAACAGCCCCTCCACGTACACGGCTAAGTTCAACCATGCCCTCTTTCGAACCGTTAGCCTTTTCCCAAGCAGTAAAACCCTAACGCATTAACCTACTTGGACTGTTAATTTGAATTTGGTTAATAACGTAAGAATTATTAATGTATTTAAAGTAGATAATTGAACCTTTTACGCTTGCTTAAGTCGAGTATTTGTTGAGTTATTGTTGAGTTAGAATTCGTCGGAGCCTTGCCGGGCTTCCAAAAGAATTAATTGAATGATATGTGAATAGAGTTAATTGTTATCAATTTTTGTGTTCATAATCGTGTCTTATTATGTGATAAAAGTGCCTAGAATCATTGCTTTAGGTCTCTTTCGAGATGATATGAAGTTCGGATAATTAGGTTATGATTTCATGTGTAATTGTCATTTTCGTGCTGTCTGTTCGGAAGAAATTTAGGCCCCTGAGATGTTATTTTCGGTTTTCGAGTTCTTCATATGATATGTAGTTCGTTCCATTGTGTTTACGTGAGCTTTGGAATAGTGCAATTTCGACTTAAAACGAATAAGTTATGATTTTTACAAAATTGACTGCGCGAGCAGTTTTTCTTAAATCCGGCTGCAGTTAGGTTTGGATGTTTTGTATGTTTATGATATGATAATGTGCTCAAATGAACCTGAAGTCTTCATTGAAATTGTAGTACTATGTGTTATCTTTCATGTGGTTCTGGAATCAAGCAAAAATATGGTCCGAGTAGTGAATGATACCTGTTTTCGTAAAACTGCACATGAATTTATTTTAAATTTCTGGACAGCATTTTAGCTTTGAATGTTTGCTGGTTTATAACCATGTATATAACCTTATTTGCTTTTGAGTGCTAAATGGAAGTTGTAGTACCATGTCTTATGAGCAACATGAAACTTGAATCATGTTAATGCGACTTCTATGTTGAAAGATATGCTCGTTTTAAAAATGCAGCACGTGTTAAGTTTTGTCAAAGGATTAAGTGTAATTGTTTAAGTGAGCCTTATGTTTATTAAGCATGCTTATATGACATGAATGAGCTGTAAAGCATTAAGTGAGATCATGATGAACCTAAGATGATTAAAAGGTTTCGTTAGGCAAGCAAGCTAAGAGTTCAATTGTCCAAATGCTTTAAGTAAGAATGTTTTTCAAAAGAATGCAAGCAAGGCGAAGCCAAGCGAGCAAAGTTTTTCTAAAACTTATGTATGATTATAAGTATAAGTATAAGTATAAGAATAAGTTCCACGTTAAGACACTAAGACATGACCCCAATGAATGTAGTTTTACGAGGAGTCGAGCCCTCGAGTTCCGTTCAAAATCAAGTTCAAGTCTAAGCCGAGCATTCTACTGAAAAGGTGGGGGAAGTTCTACTTTATTAATCCTCTTTAATTATCTATGCTATGAATAAAGTTAAGTAGCTTGCATAGTACCCATGTTTATATAATGTTTCTACATTCGAGCAAGTCGTTTGTTGCAGTACCAAAGTTCACGGACTATAACTCTAGAGGGTAGCTAAGTGCTAGGGTTAGAGGGTGTAAGTGATTATGTGTAACCTTCGTTGGTGCACTCTTCGAACGGTTGTCCCTGTCGATAAGACTGTACGGAGCCTAGTGAAAGGATATCTTCCTTCAACCTATTGAAAGGTACTCTCATCAAACCTATTTGGTCGTGCCATCTGCGAGAGGCATTGTTCTTCCACCACCATAAAGTGGTATAAGAAGTTTGATGATTGGTGGGAGTGTGACAAGAATGTAATCGCCTGCATGCAAAGACTCTAGTGTTTAGTTGTCTAATAGTGTTGTAGAAGCAAGAAAGTCTTTCGACTTGTGGGTCAGCACTCATCGGGAGCTCATGATTATGTAGAGTATACGAAAAAGATTTCATGCTTTATAGTTGATTAGGATGATAACATAGAGGGATCTCTCACGGAGTAAGTGGAAATGCTCACCCCATTTGTTTTCCACACCCAAGTTTTTGGCGAGCTGGCAAAGGAGCGATGGCGAGGGTGGTCACATGTTTTAATGTTTATTATACTTACGTTTTAAAAGCTTCCGCTATAGAAAGTTTATTTTATGAAATAAGTCATGGTTCATGCAAGTTAAGTTAAAGTGTAAGTTCTCAAGGCAACGCCATGAAATGTTCTATGTTCACGTATGAAATGTTTATGTTCATGAAAAGTTTTATGGTTATGAAAGGATTATGTATGAAACGTTTTTCAAAGTAAGTAGCTCCCTGAGTTCCAAGTAAAGTTGTCAAATGTTTTATAAAAAAGAAAAATTTATTCTAAAAATTCAATGTACGAAAAGCGGGGTGTTACAGGTACACAGGCAAGGAGGACAATCATAAATCCTCAACAGGAACTTCAATTACAAAACATCCTGGCCTTGGGTTTGGGGACAAACCTGGAGTTGGAGGTATGAACCTGCATGGGAAACCTTCCAGAAACGTGTTTGACAGGTTTGTAAAAAGCACTGTAAGTAAACCTCTCTCTCCAAAATCTCCATTGAAGGTTCATTCACTTGTGCAGGAACATGTTAGAAAAATTCATCATAATTTTGTACCTATTTGTCATTACGGTGGTGTCACTGGTCACATAAGACCCAAATGTTATAAAATGCAGCATGACCTTTGTACAGTTAATGTTAGGAGTTGGAATCATTCTGGCATTCCAGCAAATGTTCATGCCAGAAGCCTCCCAAAAAAACCGTACCAAAACTCGTCAAGTGTGGGTTGCTAAGAAATCCTTCAAGGGTTTTGCTTTTGTCCTTTCTCCCAGGACTTCTCTGAAAAGTAAATGGTATCTGGATAGTGAATGCTCTAGAAACATGACTGGAGAACCATCGTACCTAATGAGTATTCAGAGAGGTTCAAGTGAAGAAGTCACCTTTGGTGAAGGTGTGAGCAATAAGGTCATTGGAACAGGTTGTTTAAATTTGGGTGGGTTACCTAAATTAACTGATGTGTTACTTGTGGTTGAATTAAAGAAAAATCTCTTGAGTGTAAGTCAGCTCTGTGAAAAACAGTGAAGGTTCATGTGTACTTACAAGTTCTTGTTCAACTGATAACTGTTATCTTGTTGACTTTAATGAAAAATGCTTTTTCTCAAATGTGAGTGAACCTAAAATCCGGCATCAACTGTTAGGTCATATTGGATACTCTCACTTTGTAAAATTTTTTAATGCAGGTGTGGTCAGAGGTGTTCCAAAGATTTCTACGAAGGAACAGCCAACCTGTGAACCATGTCAACTGGGTAAGCAAACTCGCGCTTCTCATAATGCATTGAATCACACAGCCTCAAAACAAATCCTGGAACTTCTCCACATGGATCTGATGGGTCCTGTTCAGGTTGAGAGTTATCAAGGTAAAAAATATATTTTTGTGTGCGTAGATGATTTCTCTCGGCATACTTGGGTTGATTTCTTACGAGAAAAATCTGACACATTCTTCCGCTTTTAAATCACTGTGCTTGAAGCTTCAAAATGGAAAAGGATTTTCTATAATCAGTATTCAAAGTGACCACGGGCGAGAATTTGAGAATATTGAGTTTACTAACTTTTGTAACTCACTTGGTATTCGTCACGAGTTCTCTGCACCTAAGACCCCTCAGCAGAATGGTGTGGTGGAAAGGAAGAATCGCACTCTTCAAGAAATGGCTAGAGTCATGCTACATTCCAAAAATATCTCTCATAGATGGTGGACGGAGGCAATCAATACTGCTTGCTATCTAGTGAATCGAGTGTACCTTCGTCGAGGTATTGGGCTAACATCTTATGAACTCTGGAAAGGTAAGAGTCCTAACCTCAGTCAATTACATGTTTTTGGTTGTAAATGTTATATTTATAATGATCGTGAACAACTTGGGAAATTTGATGCTAAATCGGATATTGGGTTCTTTCTTGGTTACTCTAACAACAATCGAGCTTATCGTGTTTACAACGCAAGTACCTCATTGTGGTAGAGTCCACGAATGTGGTTCTTGATGAGAAAATCTCCCATGTTGGTTCATCTATTTCATTTAATCTGTGTGAAAATGTTGAGAATCTGCAGGATACTCACGATATTGTTCGTCCTGAAGATAGTAGAACTCATAAACGTACAGTTGGATCAGAGGAGTCAGAAGAACTTCAGACTGAATATATCATACTGGTAGCACCTGGAAGCCTAGCTAAACTGAAGCGTGATCCTCCCTTGAGGGTTCAGAAAGATCATCATCTGAACAAGTCATTGGTGATATCAACGAGAGAGTAACCAGAAACTCGAAGACTTCAGTCAAAGAACTTATGGGTGTTTCTCACTATGCTTGATACACCTCATTGATCGAACCCAAGAATGCTAAAGAATCCTTGAAAGATGAGTGTTGGATCTTAGCAATGCAGGAGGAACTGGAGCAATTCACTAGAAACGATGTCTGGGAGCTAGTACCTGAACCTTCATTAGGAAATGTTATCGGAACCAAGTGGATTTTCAGAAAAAAAAACTAATGAGTTTGGGAATGTGATACGCAACAAGGCGAGACTAGTTGCTCAAGGCTATACTCAGACTTAAGGGATTGATTTCGACGAAACCTTTGCCCCCGTTGCTAGACTTGATTTGGTACGTATATTTTTGTCTATTGCATGTCTAATGAAGTTCATTGTTTATCAGATGGATGTGAAGTCTGCCTTTCTGAACGGGAGATTGCATGAAGAGGCGTATGTTAAGCAGCCTGAAGGATTCAAGGATCCCAAGAATCTAAATCACGTCTACAAACTTAAGAAAGCGTTGTACGGACTGAAGCAAGCGCCACGCACTTGGTATGAACACCTTACCATGTACCTTCTGGAAAAGGGATTCAAGAGAGGGGGAGTAGATCAGACATTCTTTGCTCTCCGAACGAATGAGGACCTATTGGTCGTTCAAATCTACGTGGGCGACATCTTCTTTGGATCAACGTCCAAGAAGCTGGTCAATCACTTTGTTAAACTTATGTCGTCTGAATTCGAGATGAGTCTCGTAGGTGAACTTTCAAACTTCTTGAACTTCAGGTAAAGCAAGATAAAGATGGTATTTTATTGCATCAAAGTAAATATGCAAAAAAAACTTGTTAAAAAGTTTGGTCTTGAAAATGCTAAAAGTCCTCAAACTCCCATGGGCATGCATGTAAAAGTGTCCAAGGATGATGAAGGTACATCTGTTGATCAAACCCTTTACAGATGTATGATTGGTAGTCTTCTATACCTCACTACAAGTAGACCTGACATTTGCTTTAGTGTTGGATTGTGTGCCAGGTATCAGGCTGCTCCCAAAAAATCTCATATGAAGGCAGTCAAGCATATTATTAAATATATTTGTAACACCCCTCCTTATCGTTAAATCAAAGTGCGAAAAATTCGCAAAGTTGTTTAAAAATGAAGCATTTTTACTTTGCGAAAACTGATTCGGGGTGCTACCTTAAAATCGTGACTTAATTTAGAAAACTGTTATTATAGTTTTAATAAAATCATCCGGTTACTGAAAACATAAATTTCTCAAAAGTTCATCAAAAGATAAGTTCGTCAAAATGAGTACGTCAAAAGTCATCAAAAACAT
>CACSLK010034108.1:5478729-5492689 GCA_902706635.1 Striga hermonthica | reverse complement strand
TGCCACTCGTGATGTGCTCCCTTCGGTTATGAGTAAGGTAAGCTATCTTCTCTACTGATATTCTAAACTCTTGTCTATTTTTCTATCTTTTTATCTCTTGAATATGGTTATCTATCAGACTTGCGCGTGCTTGCTCGGTGCCACTCGTGATGTGCTCCCTTCGGTTATGAGTAAGGTAAGCTATCTTCTCTACTCATATTCTAAATTCTTTGCTATTTTTCTATCTTTTTCTCTCTTGAATATGGTTATCTATCACTCTCTTTTGCTCTATGTTTGCATGAGAAAAATATTAATTCATGGCTTTACTCATTTAAATAGCTAAGTGATGGAAAATGATAAAAATGTGGCTTAACCTATGAAGTGGCGTTTTCCTTGCTTAGTCACCCCTCACGTGGCACATAAAAAAATAGCTTAGTCATCATATATATACTAATGTCATGCCATGTAGTTTAGCTAGTAGGTGAATCACCATAAACAACTTGCACAATTTTTTGTAACTCATAGCAATCTCTCGGCAATACTGAAGCATTAAGCTTGAATTAAGAAAATTTGCTCTCAATGACCACTTAGGAAATTATTTACGGCAATGAGTAAGGATTAAGCTTGAACAAATTGAGCTCGGCACTTTATTTTCGAAATTGTATGCACATAATAATTTCTTTGTGCTATATGATCAAACAACTCTTATGCTTATTTTTGTGTACTACTAAATACTTAGAATAATTTCTATGTATACCACTTCTCGACTAGGATTAAATCTTGACCGAATTACTCGATTTCGGTCGGGACTCGACTTCAACAATTAATCCGAATATCTCGATTCCGAATAATACGTCAACATAAAAATAATTAATCCCGACTTATAATATCCGTTTATAAAAATAAACGTTTCGGGAACTAATTATTGAAATTGTTTCGGTTACTAAAAAAATAGTAAACCGAATATTTTATTGACTAGTAGTCGATCTTTTAAAACCGAAACTTAATAATTGGCTCGAAACTTATCTTTGACGATTTATTAAATAATCTCAATTCAATAAATACGTCAATACTGAAATAATTAATCCCGAACTTACTATGTCCATTTATAATAAACGGACTGAGATTAACTCGGTTAGTAAATAAAATTAACCGAATATATTTTCGACTTAACGTCGAACTTGGATCTTAACTGACTGAATAACTTAGACTTGAACATTAACATGAATATTAACAAAGGCTAGCTTATCTTAAAAGCTAGTATTTTTCTTTATTAATAAAATACGGGGCGTTACACAATCTATCAAATACATCGACTCTTTATCAATGCAATATCTATCCTTTTGATTCTCATGTGTACTATTGATAATTTTTTAGTTTTTCTAAGTATTTTTTCTCGTCTTATTACAGCTTCTCCCAACATAGCTTGCGAGCTGGTCGAAGACGAGCAACGGTATTCAGCAGCTTCGTAGCTGATTAATCAAGTTTCTCAAAGCCGTCTTCTCCCAACCATGCTTGCGAGCTGGTCGAAGACGAGCAAAGATATGTAACAACTTCGTAGCTGATTAATAAAAAGTTTTTCAACCCGTCTTCTCCCAACCCTGCTTGCGAGCTGGTTGAAGACGAGCAACGGTATGTAACAACTTCGTAGCTGATTGATCAAAAGTTTTTCAACTCGACTTCTCCTAACCCTGCTTGCGAGCTGGTCGAAGACGAGCAACGGTATGTAACAACTTTGTAGCCAGTAATCGTAATTTGTTCAATGCGTCATCTCCCATCCCGGTTTGTGAGCTGGTCGAAGACGAGCAATAGTTTTAGCTTATGCTCGAGGTTCCATTCAATGCAATTTTTGTTGTGCTAAATAATGGTTTGTAATCTTCATAGTTGCTTGCCAAATTAAACTTATAGTCGTTAGCTTCTTAAATCATTCGAGGTTTTTCTTGATGACGACTTCATGGTTTGTAGGTTGACTGTCGCTGCAAGCTGTATAGCTTATTCGAGGTCTTATTCGTGAATACAACTTCAGAGTTGTTAAGTCGATTTTGTAGTCGTAGGCTTCGTAGCTTATTCAAATTTCACTCGAGATACAACTTCGTAGTTGTTAAAGTCGACTTCGTAATCGTAAGCTTTGTAGCTTATTCGAGATTCCATTCGAAAGATAACTTCATAGATGTTAAAGTCGACTTCGTAGTCGTAAGCTTCGTAGCTTATCCGAGATTCCACTTGAAAGATACAACTTCGTAGTTGTTCAAGTCGACTTCATAGCCGTGAGCTTTGCAGCTTATTTGAGATTCCACTCGAATGATACAACTTCGTAGTTGCTCAATTCGACTACGTAGTCGTAAGCTTCGTAGCTTATTCGAGATTCTACTCGAAAGATACAATTTCGTAGTTGTTAAAGTCGACTTCGTAGTCGTAAGCTTTGTAGCTTATTCTAGATTTCACTCGAAAGATACAACTTCGTAGTTGTTTAACTCGACTTCATAGTCGTAAGCTTTGTAGCTTATTTGAGATTCCACTCGAAAGATACAACTTCGTAGATCTTAAATTCGACTTCGTAGTCGTAAGCTTCGTAGCTTATTCGAGATTCCACTGTCAACTTCGTAGTTGTAAGCTTCGTAGCTTATTCGAGATTCCACTCGAAAGATACAACTTCGTAGTTGTTAAAGTCGACTTCATAGTCGTAAGCTTCGTAGCTTATTCGAGTTCCCACTCGAAAGATACAACTTTGTAGTTGTTTTAAGTTAGTCGGCTACATAGCCATTTTGAAAAATCTAGTATTGTAGGTAATCTTAATAGAGTCGATATGATAATGCACGACATGATATGTTAATGAAAGACTCAATTGTTAATGAAAGACTCAAGTGAAACGTAACTTCTTATTAATTTCCTTACTGAAGTTGATTTTAACGTTGTTCAGTATAAAAAGAAGTTGTAAATATTGCCTTAAGCATAGAAGCGTTTGAGGTGAACCACGTTCCAAGATCGTGGGAGTTGTCGACCTTCTCCATCCTCAGGTGCGTATGCACCTTTCTCGAGGACCTTTGAGACTGTGTAGGGTCCTTCTTAATTTGCATCGAGCTTTCCTATGTTCCTGAGTGTATCTGCTCGCTTGAGGACGAGATCCCCTACTTGAAAATGTCTTGTGCGCTCCCGCTTATCAAATGTTGCTCGCATCTTCTTCTTATAGTCGACAGATCGCACCCAAGCTTCTTCTCGTCCTTCCTCAATCAGGTCGAGTGCTTCCTCAAAAATTTCCTCATTCTTCCTCTGCTCGAAGTATGTCGACCAATGAGAACTTAATGCCATTTCCACTGGTAAGAGTGCATCCATCCCATATACCATGCTGAATGGTGACTGGCCCGTCGAGCTTCTCGGGGTCGTCCTGTAAGCGCACATGACAGTGGTTAACTCGCCAATCCCAGCTTCGGACGCCTTCTCCAATCGCTTCTTCAACCCTTGGAGGATAGTTCTATTCGTCATCTCGACTTGCCCGTTGGCCTAGGGGTGAGCGACCGAGGCGAATCTCTGCTTGATTCCCATGTCGAGGCACCATGCCTAAATTCGTTTCCCCTGGAATTGAGTTCCATTATCTGAGATTAACACTTTCGGTATTCCAAATCGACAACATATGTTTATGAACAAGAATTGTATCGTCTTTTCTTTAGTGATTTTCGCCAAAGGTTTCGCTTCGACCCATTTGCTGAAATAGTCGACCAGGACGACAAGAAATTTCCTCTGACCTGTTCCCATTGGTAATGGACCAACCAAGTTGATTCCCTATTGGGAAAAGGGGATTGGACAGCTGATCGTCGTCATTGTTTCAGCTGGAATGTGAGTGATTTGCTGACACTTCTTGCATTCTCGCACAAGCTTTTCTGCCATAATCCTCAACTTTGGCCGATAATAGCCTGCTCGCAATGCCTTTCCCGCTAATGCTCGAGACCCCACGTGTACCCCGCAACATCCCTCATGGATTTTTCTTAGAACGTAGTTTCCTTCCTCTTCATAGACACATCTCAAGTGGGGTTCGACGAATGATGTTTTGTAAAGAACTCCATCTATTTCAAAATACTTGCTCAGATAACGAGCCATTTGTCTGCATGTTGCTTATCCCCAGTGGGGACTTGCCCTTGTAAAAGTTCTTTAATCGACTTTCTCCAGTCATCTTTCTCCTCGACTTCCATCGTCTCGCCCAGTACACTCCCTTCGAGGTGCATAGTAGTTATGCGTGTTAGTGTTATATACTGAAAGCTTGGATTTGGATGATATTACACTTTTACCCTTTATGAATGAGAAAAATGTTAGATTAAATAAGTTCTACGTTCTTTTGTTTTGCATTAGATGGTGTGAGTCGTCACCAGACGAACCGAAGATCATACTATCAGTTACTCGCGAAACAAGAATTAATAGTTCACAACCTAGATGGACATGAACACCCCATCGTGAATGGTTGTAGTGCCAACTGTACATTTTTTCTTGACTGATTAGTTGTACTAGTACATTTATGTATTGAACATTATCCCAGGGAGGAGCATTTAGTTTTATACTGATCGTCGTAAATGGACTAGGCCTCGGTTAATTACTGCGTACTCCTAACCCGTAAGATATTAAACAGGCATATACGTGTAGTACTTATTACTTTGATTCACATGGGTGAGGCTTAGTGAACTGGGCCAATAGACCCGCTATCTTGGGTAATATTGCTGCATGTAGAATGTGTTGTTAGGATATTTACGGTCACCATGTGCGTTAGTTTGATGATGTCCCCAGAGTGAGTTCATGAAGGAATGTTATGCTAAACCCTGCTGGTGGATTAAGTTCCGGCATAATATGAATGTGATGAACGAGCACTAGCTTCAGCGAAATAATAATAAATTAATTAATTCTTTATTGTTAGTGATTGAATTAATTAATGGACATTATATCTTAATCATGAGGAGATAAATCGAGTAATTATTATTGGAGTCTCAATTATAAATTGGGCTAGGAAAAGGGAGTGCAATAATATTATGTTGGTGGTCCATTTAATATTATTTAATTAATTAAAATAAGTGGCTCCACAAGTATTTTATTTAATTAAGGATTCCTTTTCCTAATCTCCTAAGGGTCCCTACTGTAGCTCTATATATACATCATTAAGCTCATGGGAAGAGTACACATTATTCATAAATCACGATATACACACCGCCCATCATCTTCTCTCTCTCTCAGTTCCCATTTGAGATTTATCTTCTTCTTGTTGTTCCACCGGTACAAGATTAAAAGGTGTTTGAGGCATATAGTAGAAGATATATAGGTAAACCGAGATGAAATATATTTTATCGTATAGAACTAACTGGAGGTCCGATCAAGGAGTGCAACATACTTAGAGGACCGTCTCGATGATAGCTTTCCAACGCCGCTGAGATCGCCGCCGTCCGACACTGCACACGCCCTCACGCGCCACCGAAAGGTCCCAGGATTGCAAGCTTGTTTTTATCTGTTTTGCACCAGTTTGATCCAGTTTTCGATCCGATCTTGTTCGTGCAACCCTAGGACGCGATTTGCAGTAAACTATTCATTGGTGTTCTGTGTACGGCGATCCAGAAGATCAACCAGATCGCCATACTTTTTAAGCCGTAAGTTATCTACGCAAACTTTTAGATCTGCTGCGCATAGGTTTACGTTTACTGTTGAATTAGTTGATTTGTACATAACGAGATCCTCATAGATCCCAACAATGCGATCTCCCACCTTTCCGTCATTTAAACTCGCAATTCTTTTTAGCCAGTCGGCTCGTTTGTTTTTCTCTCTAGGTACTTGTATCAGATCAAACTTTCTTAATCCTTGCACAAGGCTCTGGATTTCCTCGACATACTTCATCATACGCTCCTCCTTGATTTCGTAACTTCCCATCACTTGCCCGACTACAAGTTGTGAGTCAGAATGTGCCATTATCTCAGTCGCTCCTCCACTAATTGCGAGTTGAATTCCTTTGATCAGTGCCTCATATTCTGCTTTGTTATTCGAGGTTTTGAACCCCATTTTGATGGACAAGTCTAGATGCTCGCCCTCGGGGGATACAAGGACGATTCCTAGGCCAGATCCCTTTGCTGCAGAGGATCCATTGACATGCATCACCCACTTCTTCGCTTTATCCTTAGTGCATTCCTGGATGAAGTCAGCCAACGCTTGAGCTTTTATGGCTCATCTGGGCTCATATTTGATTGAGTACTCGCTCAGCTCGACTGCCTACTTGACAAGTCGACCTGCTGCAATAGGTCGTCCCAGCGTTTCCTCTAATTGAAATTTGTCCTCACTACCACAGTAGGATTTAGAAAATACGACCTTAGCTTCCTTGTCGTTATCACCAGAGTTAGAACAGCCTTTTCGACTTCGTAGTATCTCGTCTCGGTTTCCTGGAGTACTCGACTGGTGTAGTATATCTGCTGCGGGAACCCCTTCTTCCCGTAGTAGCACCGAGCTCAACGAGACTAGTTCTACAGATATGTACAACACCAACTCGTCATTGGGCTCGGGCTTTGTTAACAAAGGCAACTCACTTAAGAACTCCTTCAACTTTTCAAACACCATCTGAGCCTCCTCACTCCACATGAAAGTCGACTTCTTCTTTAGCAGTTTGAAGAATGGGAAACTCTTCTCCGCGGATCGAGCAATGAACCTGCTCAGCCCAGCAATTTGACCCGTCAGAACTTGTACCTCTCGAATATTCCAGTTAGAGATATGATGTAAAAGCTATGTTTTGCAGATTCTATCGATTCCATTTTGATCTGGCCATCATGTTTCAGTCAAAGTACATATGTTTGCAGTTTATTTATTTATGCAAATCATACTCCATGTCTTATATTGAGATAGTGTGGTTCGAAGTGTTTCGAACAGAAAGATCACCTATCGGTTCCATATAAGACTAAACTTTTCGTTCACAGTCTAGACAGGCTGTGAGACCCCTCTTGGAAAAAGGTTGTAGTGTATTCTTGATTCAGTTGGTCTTTGGCTGAAGAATTACACTAGCACTTATGTTAAGTACTAAACAGGACTACGAAAGGATAAGGTTATGAGACTCACTGAACGTTGTTGTAACCTAGACCTTCAGTGATTGATGCGTTCTCTTAAACTGTAAGATAATATAAAATAGGCATATATATTTATCTCTTATTTATTTGATTCACCAAGTGATTCCTACTTTATTAGGATGACATACGAGGTATTTTGGTAAGTAAGAATAATTATATGATGTGCTATTATAAATTATTTATCGTCACTATGTTCCAGTGCGCTGGATTGATGACGTCCTCGAAATGAGCTCAGGAATGTACATTATGTTAAACCTTGCAGGTAGACGATTGTCTGACATAATGGTTAAGGTTCTGAGTGGTACTAATTTAGGAAATGAATAAGAAGTTGATTGATTATTTTGTTAGTAATTACTAATTACTAATTTAATTAGGAAAAGTATTTCTACTAGAATCTTCTCTAGTGTTGGGAGACTAAGGAGTCTTTTAGAAGAGTTAGATTAGTAGGAGATTTCTTTCCTACATTGGATTAGTATTTGGAGTAGAATTAGGATTCCTAGGCCTAATGGGATAAGCCCATATTTAGCACAACCTGAAAGTAGTCTTACAATTTACTATATACAAATGCTCTCACATCTTTCTTCTCTCTCTCTCGAGAACCCTAATTCATCTCTCCAAACCATACCCAGCGGTTCTTGGTCACTGCCACCCCTCGTCGGCGCCGTTCGTCGCCGGCAGCGAACAGCCTGGCCCTGCGGGGTCTGGCCCCATTTCCCTCTCCCCCCTCTATCCCCCTCACCTTCCTCTTCTCTTCCCCATGGATTCCGTTCCACTGTCCACCTCGTCACCGTCGACCGGCTCCAAGCTTCTCTCCCTCGCCGTCGTCCATGAAAAGATTAGTTCTTGGTCCAACATCTTAATGACGAACCTCAGGTCTGCTATTCACTCGACTGTGAAGACTCATTCCCGCCCAAGTGACTCCTCCGTGATTTACGGTCCCCCTTTTTCCATCGCAGTCGCCACAGATACTCAAGTCGCCGGCAATCTCCCCTGGCCGGTGCACATCGGCTCTCTTCCGACGAGTGCCCTCCAACCACCGCCATCCCCCAATGGGCTAACCCTTCTTTCCATCATCCTGACCTATCATTTAATTCCCCCTCGGCTCAAATCCATTTGGGCCAACATTTTGCCCTCAGCTCATAGCCTGACCATTTTGGGCCACTTTCTCGGCCCAAATCCGACCCTTCTCTATCTCTTAACAGACCGCCCCTTTTGGCCCAATCCACCTCTTCCCCTAACTCCCCACCAGAGTCCTCATACTTGACAAGCCCAACATCTCAGCCCAATCCCAAGCCCACCTACCCTCCTGCATCCTCCCTTCGACTTCAAACTGGACAGAGAGCTCCCCCGTCAAACCATATCTTAGCGGTCACCTCCACAGAGCTCCTGCAGCCGGCCGCCAACCTCACCTCTGGCTCCGGTGCCGGAGCTGGCGCCGGCATCGACCAACCTCAGGTGGACATAGAGTCTCTCGTGGCAGATCTCCCTCCCATTGGTCTACCTCCCGGCATGATTTCTGTCGCATCACCGGAAATCGATCAGCACGGCCAGAGCACCCCACTGGCAGGGACCGGGCATCTCACTTCTGCTCTCACCGACAATGGCCTATCATCTACCATGACTGGGATTTTAGGCTGGGGCCTCCTCCGACAACCACCTCGACCATTTTGGAGCCCACTGGCCGGCTGCCAAGGAGCAACTCCGCCCAAGGGACAAGCACAAACATCCCCCCGTCCCAACCGGTGAACCAGGCCCCCACCCTTTCGGAGCACGATCCTTTCGTGATGCGGTTTCCGACACCTTCCCCGTTAGACGAGGCCCCCAGAGATTGATGTTGGAGTCCTTCCAGGACAAACAGAGCGGGACTGTCACCCGCTCTGAGGAGGGCAGGTTCATGGTAAGTTTCCCTGAGCCCAGTGTTATTTCCCTAGCTGGGTTGTTTGATAATGCACTTATCTTGAAGTTTTCCTTCACTGTTCTTTCCCTCCGGGACTTATCTGTCGGTCTGGACAAATTGGGTTTCGAGGGTAGAGTATCTTCTAAGTTCCTTAATTATAATCATTACCTTCTCTTTTTCGAGCTGAAAGAGGATTACAATTCTGTTTGGATAAGGCGCACCTCAATATCTTTGGGTGCTCAGGTCGGGTGTTCAAATACACCCTTGATTTCTCGTTTGTGGAGGAATCTCCCATTGTCCCGACATGGTGCTGCCTACCGGGGCTCCTTCCCCATCTTTTCGACCCTTCTGCTATTTTCTCCATTGCCAGCTGCATTGGCAACCCCATCGAGACTGACGCCGCTACGGCGAACCGCTCGAGATTATCTGTCGCGCGGGTGTGAGTGGAGATTGATCTTAGGGATGAGCACATCAAGGAGATTGAGCTCGATCAAGCGGGCAAGACCACGATCCAGAAAGTGGTTTACGAGAGAGTCCCTCCTTTCTACACCATATGCATCCATGTAGGACATGGGGATGCAGAGTGTTACACCAGGGGCGACAAGCCCCGACCCGCCTTGCCCCCCCGTCGCCGTGTAGTGAGGCAGCCCCCTACTACTGCTCTGGGGAACCCTAAGGAGAAGGGCAAGGCCCCTGCCCACGGTCCTGACCCGAAGGGGCAAAAGGCAAAGGGAAAGGTCACCTCGGAGGCCACCTGGACCAAGGAGGCTATCCTGAATGGGCCTAAGGCTAAAGCCACAGGCCTATTTCCCCATCAGTCCCTTCAGACTGCCTCTTTGGCTACTCATTCTCGCTTTTCCGTGCTTGACACAAAGACAGAGGAGGAGCTCCCCACTGCCTCGAACCACTTTGAAGCTTCGACAAGCTCCCCATTTGATGACGACGACCTTCTAGGCGATGAGATAGAGCCTTCTCCCAGTCTTCTGTATATTAAGGCCCCCCCTCTCCCCCTTAGCCTCCAGTCAGTTTTTAGAGCCCGCCCCCCAACCTACCACATTGTCTGAGCCTGAGCCCCTCCTCCTCCCTTCAGCACGACCCCTTCTGACCCTACCTTCCACTTCCCCTTCATCCCCAACTATCGAGTCTGGTCCGTCTTACCCTCAGGGCCAGGCGCAGAGCACTGAGGACTTGGAGCATCTGCAGCTCATTCTCCTACCTTCGGAGTTTCCCCCTATACGAGAGGGACCTTCCCAGGAGTTCCCAGAGCACCGGAGACCACATACCAGATCGAGGACTGCGCAGCTCTCCGCTCGCCGAGTTATGACACTTAGAGACATTCAGACACAGCCTAACCACAGACAGCTCCGTTTAGGCGGATCCACTGACGTTTGACATGTCAGTCACATCACTTACATGGAATGCCCATGGTCTGGCTAATAGGACCACCCTTGATCATGTTAGATCTCTCAATCGTGAGCATAACCTTGACTTTGCGGCTTTCTTAGAGCCTATGACTCGTGACCCCTCTTTTGACGTATATTCGCGCCGCCTTGGCTTTTATGCCAGGATGGCAACACATCTAACAAGATTTAGTTTTTCCACTCGCGTAACTTTACTTGTCAGATCCTTAGAGATACTGATCAGGTCTTGCACGTGAAGCTCACCGCCGCCTACCTTCTAGAGCCGATCTTCCACACCTTGGTTTAGGCCAGCTGTGCGAGGGTTAGTCGTTATGACCTTTGGGACAACATGTGTGAGATTGCTGAGAGTATGGAGGGATTACTTTGGATGGTTAGCGGTGATTTCAACATATTCTTGCATCCCGATGAACGCATTGGTAGAGTATCGGACCGCTCTGCTGAGACTTTAGATTTCTCGTATACTGTAGCGGATTGTGAGCTCATCGATGCTGGATACGAAGGGGCTCTTTTACGTGGGAGAGGGCTGGGGCCGGAGTCAAGGAGAGGCTCGACCGCACTCTTTACTCAGAGGCGTGGACGAGGGTGTTTGCGACTACGGTTGTAACGCACCTTCCTCGAATTGGATCCGACCATGCCCCCCTTCTGATTCGGTGTCGTTTAACTATTTCCCCTCTGCGAGCGTCCTTTTGTTTCCAGAATATGTGGGTCCGCCACCATTCTTACGACGATATTGTTAGAGATTCTTGGCAGCAGGCTACGCATCTCTATGGGATGCGCAACCTGGAGGAGAAGCTCAGGAGACTCCGCTGCGTCTTGAAACAGTGGAATTGGACGATTTTTGGTGACATTTCTCGGCGCCTTACTGCAGCTCAGACTGCGTAAGCGGAGGTTGAATGGACCTATGATCTGGATCCTTCGGCAGAAAATAAGTCCGAGATGCGATGCTGCCATGCTGAATACCAGTTGCGCCTCCTTATGGAGGAGGATTTCTGGAAGCAGAAGGCTGCTGTGCGCTGGTGGCTGAGGGGGAGTGTAATACCAAGTTCTTCCAAGGATTCGTGAGGCAGAAGCGAGTCAAGTCATATATTCATACTATCAAGGATAATGAGTCATCTGTGACCCAGAAGACTCAGATACGGGAGTCGGCTAGGGCTTACTTCCATTCTCTCTTTTCCTCTGAGCGGGACTTGCGTATGCACCCCGACTCGGCCCTTTTTCTGACCATTCTGTAGTCGGCCGACATTGTCGACCTCTGTGACCTCCCGAGTGAGGAAGAAGTCAGGGAGGCTGTGTTTGGGATCGATCCCAACAGCATCTCTGGACCGGATGGTTTTTCGTCCCTCTTCTTCCAGTCTTGCTGGGAGATTGTGGGTACCGACGTAGAGGAAGCTGTGATGGATTTCTTCTCTGGCCACCAGATGCCAGAGTCTTTCACAGCGACCTCTATTATTTTGATCTCGAAGAGATCGGGACCTAGTTCTTGGTCCGACTATAGACCTATCAGCTTATGTAACGTGACTAACAAGATCATCTCTAGGATCCTCAACGGCCGCCTCGCCCCTCTCCTCCCCCACCTTGTCTCTCCAAACCAGAGTGGATTCATCACGGATCGGGTCATTAGTGACAATATCCTTTTGGCTCAGGAGATGATACACGATATCTCTCATGCGAATCGAACACGAACCCCGAACCTTGTGCTGAAGCTAGACATGGCCAAATCATATGATAGGGTCGAGTGGTCGTTTCTCAGAGAGGTACTGTTTTGGATGGGTTTCCCTAACCGATGGATTAGCTTTGTGGAGGCGTGTGTGGAGCACTGCACATTCTCCGTTTTGATTAATGGTAGCCCTACGCCTTTCTCCCTTCTACCCGTGGCCTTCGTCAGGGGGACCCCCTATCCCCCTCCCTTTTTGTTCTGGTCGCTGACTATCTCTCTCGCTGCCTTGACGGCTTCATTTGCGACTTTCTGAGGATGACCTACAACACGCATGGCTGTGGGCCTCTCATTTCCCACCTCTCTAATGCGGATGACATTATCATTTTCACTCGTGCGAATGATAATGGGCTAGTAGATCTCATGAGTCTTTTGGACCACTACAGTGAGACATTTGGCCAGCTAGTCAGTGTTAGTAAGAGCACCATTATCATGGACTATCACATTGCAGACCATTGGGCCCACGTGATTCACGAGCGCACTAGATTTGCTCGTGGAGACTTACCCATTCCTTACCTTGGGGGCCCCCCTGTACAAGGGCCATCTCTCCCATGAGCTTTTCATCGACGTTCGTCAGAGGATGATTGCGGATCTCTGGCTGGTCGCACAGACATCTATCCTTTGGAGGCCGACTTGCTCTGATCAAGAGCACCCTTTGTGCCCTCCTTCTCCACCTTCTTGTTGTTCTTGACCCCCATCAGTCTACGATTCATGAGTTAGATCAGATCTTAGCCCGCTATTTTTGGAGCCATGGCGAAGGCTCGCGGGGACAACGACAGACCCACTGGGTGAAGTGGGATTCCATATGTCGTCTCTTTTCTGAGGGTGGTCTCGGGATTCGGCGTTTCTCTGATGTTGTTTCTGCGTTTTCCTATAGGATGTGGTGGCGTCTTAGAGAGGGCAAGTCCCTTTGGGCCCAATACCTCCTGAGGAAATACTGCCCTGGTGGAGCTACCCATCCTCATAGGGTGACTGCCACTGCTCGGGACAGTCGGCAGTGGAGACGGCTCGCCATTGTTGGCAGGCGTGCTCAGAAGCACATATTTTGGACCTTGGGTTCTGGGGAGGTTAGCTTTTGGTATAAGTGGTGGTTCGGTGAGGCCCCCCATTCGATTACTAGGCCAGTCACTCACCTGCCTTTCATGCAGGTGAAGGACATTTGGAACGGGGGGATTTTGGGATAGAGATAAGATGGAGGATATATTAGGAGAGGGTGGGGGTTTCAGTAGTCTAGAGATTGACCAGATCCGACAGATTCCCATTCAGGAGGGAGGTTTGGACAACATGAGGTGGAGACTTACATCTTCGGGTGCATTCTCTACGTCATCGGCCTGGGGAGATGTGAGGCTGGGCAACCGGCCTAACCTCCTCTTCGGGGCCATCTGGACCGAACTTCTTACCCCGACCATTTTCGTCCTTTTGTGGCGTCTCCTATTACGGCGCATTCCCGTTGACACTGTGATGCAGGCGAGAGGGTTCTCTTTTCCCTCCTATTGCCATTGTTGTGCTAAGACTGGTACCTTTGAGATTGAGACTTTCACCCACCTTTTCCTTGAGAGTGAGATTGTAAGGAGAGTGTGGGAGCACTATGCCAGATATACTCATATACCCCTACCCACTACAGATAGTTTTTTTGAGCTACTGAGTTTCTTCTCACACCGCACACACAGTAGACACGTGGGCTTCCTTATTCCTTGCCTGATCCTATGGGCCACCTGGACGGAGAGGAATAACGCGAAGCATAAGGATATTATATTTTCTTGTGCTCACATCATTTTGCAGGTTGACAGACACCTCTCTCTCCTCACCGCCCTGGGTAGACTCACGACGAGAGACTGGACAGGTTGCACACCACCCCATCGTTTGAGGCCGC